>KB672824.1:4238693-4289980 GCA_000349145.1 Anopheles dirus
TGAGCCGGGCTCAGAGCAGAGTGATGCAGCCCGCGAGCAGCAGAAGAAGAAATGGCGTCCGCAAAAGCACAAACTGAACGAAGCACGCTCGCATGTGTGTGTGTGTGTGTATGTGCGATAGGAAAAGGTTGTTGGAAAGCAACGCAGAGGTCACTGGCAAGTCTGAACCCGGACTCTTGTGCTCCAGAGCGGCGCAGCCGATCGTTACCAATCATTACCTTTTAGGCGATCGCTGCCACCTCCGCTGCCACCATATACCAGTTCGCCTGAACCTTGAGCTTGAACTTGCTGGATCCTGCCAAAGCTCAGCCCTCGCTCCCCCCTCTGTCGAAAGTGACCTCGATGGGGGGGGATTCGGCATACACAGCAGCGAAAATCGATCAGATTGGAGCTGCGCTCGGTTTTGGTGGGGAGGAATTCCCCATCCCGCCCAGATGGGTTCCCGCTTCCCGAAGGTGAAGGCCGGCGTTTGCTGGTTGGAGGGCCGTGACATTCAAATGCGGTGCAGGTTGCGTGCGCGGGTTTTCGCCGCGCTGTGACTCAACACCGCACCGGTCTCAGTTTGTTGCGGTCGAGCTGGGAATATCCAGAGTAGTCGCGCCGTTCGCGCCATTGGCGAATACAACGAACAGCAACAACAGAGAAAAAAAAACCCCGATCGGAAAGTAGGACCCCTGCCCGTACTTTCATCTCCCGGACAAATCGTGTGAATCAGCTGCCCGTTTCGGGTGTTCGTGTGCCTGTGCGTCACGTATCAGAAATTCGCTCCACGCCGTCGATACCGAATTCCGACTGTAACGAGGAGTCGCGTGGAGATGGGAACATGCCAATCGTTTCTTTTGTTATCCCCACCCTGCCACAACACAAAAAAAGACTTCAAGCAGATGCGCAAACAACGCAACGTGAAGAATTCGTACATGTCTGGCCGAGTCGAGGCAGCAGCAAGCTACACAAACACTAGAACTCGACCGGTAGAACCCGGAATGGGTTTGTGGGCAAACATGGACCACGAGCGAGGCAGCTCACTGGAGCAGGTGGAGTGTGTACGTGACTGATGCCCACTGATCTCTGAACTGTGAGCACTGTTCCCGCGTGTTTTTTTTTTTTGGAGATGCTTCGTTTTCCGTTTGGAGGGAGTTTTTGATCGAGCCTTCGAGTGTTATTGCACGGCGTTACGCAACATCACGGATGTGTCCGTGCGAGAGCACGGGTGCCGGGGTCACGGCCGTGCGCACTGATTGGAGCCCAAGAATTCTGACAGTCGTGACATCTGACATCTGGCGCGAACCCACCACGATGCGATCTGTGCGCCCATCTCGGACGTCTAGCCTCAAACTCGTCATCGCGAGCATCCAAAACAGCATGTTCCCTTTCGGTAGTTTTCGTTCTTTTTTGCTCTCCCTCTCTCTCTCTCTCTCTCTCGAACACGCCACACGGTACGGTACATCGCATCGTTTTGCGCCGTACTAACGCACCGATGCGGTACAAGGCACTTGCGGCCAGAACTTGCCGGGTCTGGCGGAAGACCGTAGCAGTGGACGCCAAATCCGGGCCGTGTTGGCCAGACGAACGGCCCGAACGGCGAGCGTACAAAAGACCGGAGATGATTTCGAACAAAAAGACTTGCGGAAGGCCCTCTATCCCTCGCGCGAGACGCGTCGCAAATGAGCGCGAAATTCGCGCCCGAAACGCGGTGGTTGGCGTGTTTATCTGTGGCAGCCCCGAGCAACATCGACCCGACTTCGTTCGAGCCGATTTTCTGACCGTGCGTGCGCTGGCACTTTTTCGCCCTGACGACGGCATTGAGACAACGAGACTACGATCGTTGGATACGCGTGTGTGTGTGTGTGTGTTTGACTCCTATCCTACTCCCGAAGCTTGCAGCAGGGAAGGTGAACGCGAGCGAAGCGGACCGAAACGGGCGGCGCACGGAAAATAAAAGAAAATCATAGCGAATATCTGCAACTACACTGCGCACACCAACACACAGGCGCGGCCGCCTGTCTAGGCTCCTCCGGGAGGCTTTACATACATCGGAATAATTATAACGGAATCTGCGGCGATATGACCGCTGACCGGCGACGCGCTGTTGGTGTTGGTCATGATCTTGGCCGTGAGCCCGGCCCCGGTTGGGTCGTGGGGTTCGAGGGAATGTTCGCATCAGGCGCGCCGTAATGGTTCGTGGTAATGAAGCGGTCAAGTGGCCCAGGCGCTGCGTTCGATCGCTGGTGGCACGTTTGGGTAGCCTGTCACCAGTGGCGAAAGTCACGCAGGCGACATCCACCGGGGGGGAAGTCCTGAGGTCCAATTAGTCAGTATCATCCGATTGTGGCCATGAAGTTTTGAAGTCAGATTGAAAAAACAACCACTACAGACCTTGGCGAAGAGACGATTCTTCAAGGCAACACTATGTTGTAATCGATTCTGAATAATCGGAAAGCACAGTCTGAAACAGGTCATCAGATACCTGACACGTCGGTGACGTTTTAGATCCAATGTCCCTAGCCCCTAGTTAGGCACTGAATCAAGACTGCGTAATAACCATTTTCCACTCACCCTTCAAGCCCGTCCTCACTGTTCCAGATCCTGCAAAAGACCCACCCTATCAACAGCTTCTTCGCAGTGATCATCAGATACGTCCGAGATTGCCCAACAGGAAGTTATTGCTTCGAGTTCGCGTGGCGTTTGTGGTGTGTAGCTCGCAGCAAGGTGCGGCCACGTACGCCACGGAACTACGCTGGCGTTAATCCGTCCTCTCGGTGAGCATACCATGGCATGCCTCAAGGACTAGATCGCAAAAATAATCAACCAACAATGGGGAACAATGAAGCGAAGAACAACATTAACGAAACGTGGAGGGGATCGGGTTGTAGCACGACGAGCAGAATGCAAGCTCAACAACAACAAAAAAACAACAAAATCACACACACGCACACGCACAAAGCACCAACGGGCTTAAAACGGGCCAAGTCTTCCGAATACTCTAATTATCGTGGTCAATAGCGGAGTTTCGACACGCCGCTACCGTCGTTCAGCGGTGTGCGTGTGTGTGTGTGTGCATGTTGGTGTTGTTGTTGTATCTTCCTCAATCTCCGCAGTACGAAACGCAACGCCCCAGCAACGACGATCTCGTTGTTAATTACGTGACGAACGGCAAACGGATCGAATCTGATCGGATCGGACGTCTCCCGGGGCAGGGCCGGACGGACGGATGGATCGATCGATTCCCGTTAGGCCCCTCGCGACTCGACCGGTAGTTTCCACACGGCCCGCGGGCCTGGAAGGGTCCGAGAGGGGCGGTGCTGGTGGGGAAGTCATGTCGCCTGTCTGTCGGTACAATTAATAGATGAACGTAGACGAAATTTTGAGCGGGCGTTGACGTTTACGACCCGGTCCGGGTGACCGAAACGATTTTGGTCCTTCGGGCCGGAATGTGGTCGCAACCCTGCTGCCTGCCTGGTGGTGGTTCACTTTCGATCCGGGTTGGATCTGGGCGGCGCCCACCGCCGGCCAGCTGTACGTAACGTTGGCAAGGTCATAAGAGGAAGAACCACCGGTTTGCCTGGTTCCAACAAGCGCACGGGAACGCAGCGGGTGATTGGAACTCCCTGTGTGTGTGTGTGTTGGGCACATAAAATTGATCGCTTAATCGATTCGACCGAACGTACGCTCCAATCGGTGACGATTGGCGACACAGACCGCCGTCCCAGCTCTGTCCCAGCCTCTGTGTGTATGTGTGGATGAAGATACGAGGGAACCTAGCGGTACATTTCCCTTTCCTCAAAAGCTGGGGCAGGGGCGGCCAGAGGGATCGAGTTTAATGAGAGTTCCAGATTTTATTGGCCCTGCAGCACAGCCTGCCAGCCCCAGGACGGGGTGTTAGAATCGATGTTCCGATAGGCACTGGAGTCACCGTGTGGCATGCGCCCAGCATGATACCCGCCAGCCCTGCACCGCGGGAGTTGAACACACGCTCGGCACGAAAGCGAAGCCGAGATTAGGCTTGTTTTTTTTGCCGTTGCTGCTGTTGATGGTGTCCCAAAGTTTCTACCGAAGATCGCTAGCGCTAGAAGAGATTCCCAATAGCTGCTTTGCAAAATTTACTTTGCACGCTCGGCCAACGCCGTCTCCCGAGCATCGGGCACTTTTCGGGACGTCGGCGAAAACCTTTCGGAGAGCGTAGAAGTGTGCGCGCTCCGTCGACCGTGAAATCAGCGGCTTTGGAACGCTTTGATGGACGTTGGTGGCTTTTTTTCTGGACAACCAGAACACACTCAAGCAAACTCAAGTTCGCAGTCAACTGCATCGGGATGAAAGGATCAGGTTGCGTTGCTCGGCTGCGATTGCTTCAGATGCGGTGAAATCCCGGTCTGCTAGCTTGCTTGCCACGCAGTGTCGACGTCCAATAAAGTGGATATTATGGACATCTACCGAACCCGGCAGACCTTAACCCACTTTCGCAGGCGCACTGGCGACTTGCTGCGCGGGTCAGGCCACCTGATGGAGGCCAGCGTACCATTTCACCACACGCGTGGACGTACGTCCCGGCCGGACTTGACCGGGGAGGTGGCGCTATCGGTGCGGTGCTGGTACAGGCACCTGGCAGTGGTATGCTAAAATTGCACTCAGCATGCTGGGTCATCCCGCTGGTGTGACCTATGGGGACAGGTGGTTGGTGTTGGTGGACGCTGTACGGTTGCCTCTCCCGACGACGAAAGCGTGTGCGGATGGCGAAGAATGTCGCATCATCGACCGTACCCCGGAGTGCACGTCCATTGTGTCCCGAGCCGGTGTGACCCGATCCGAGGAATGCGATGCTCATTGCAGCCTCTCGCTCGTGCGCCTCCAGTCCGCGCCAGCTGGTTCTGTCAACGCGGACTTAGCGGGACTTCACGCGGGACTTCGGGTCGGCAAACAAAAACCCATATCCCCGCTTCTGCTGTGCATCGTCTTCGCACCGGTGCGGACAAAGAACCTGCCCTGAGTTGTCCACCGGTCCGCAGGGCTAAAAATAAAACTTCGACCGTACCGATCGTAAAATCGGACCACGATCAGGGGGATCGGATCATCTGCTGAGCACCACCATTGCAAAGGGTCTCGCCCATGGAGACGAGAGCAACAACAACGAAAAGAGAAACACACACTGAAACACAAGCAAATCTTTTCGTTCCAAAGTCTCCAATCGATAAATAACTCACTTCCTGTTTGCGTTACAACTCCCCACACACACACACTCCCCGAGGGAGCGACTAACTAACTTCGCGCTCACCTCCAAACTTCTCCGCGGAGTCCGCGAAAGGAATGGCCGGGCCTTCCGGGGAGGAAGAGGATCCAGGCAGGAGCGGGATGCACACGTGCGGGCCCAGGGAAAAACAGGGTCAAGAAACACCACCGCACACACACTCACACACACACGCACGTAAAGCGTATTTAACCAAATGCGTCGACCCGTTTTGAAAGTTGTCGAATGTTTGTCGTACTCGGTGCGGCTTTGTCGGACGACCGCGGCACGACTTGCACATGCGGAGTTCGGGGAAGTAGGAGATGGTAGGTAATGCACATCTTCTGCCTATGGGCCAACATACACACACACAGCTTTCGCTCGCGAGTTAGCGACGCATTAGCTTTTCGTTGCCCGGCCTGGCCTGGCCGAGTCCATGCCAATTTCATCATCGTTCTTCGGCATCTTCCGGTTCGGGGCGGGTGACACCGCGGTGACGCTGGCGGTGGTATGCAAGGAATGTAATGTCATCTCGCGGCGGCCCGTTCTTTACCGTTACGTTTCCTGGGGGGGAGGGCATAATTAATCATCATGTTGCGTGCCCCTGCTCTACCTCTACCGCTCCCGGTGCAGGCTGGGCCTGTCGTTGTTGTTGTAGCGATGCATTGTTTGCTGAAATCAAGCGGGGAATCATAATTTATCGCAGCTGAGCTGAGGTCGCTCACCGACGGAGAAGGGAGCAGTTGGAGGGTACGGCTACGGGTGAAAGCAAGCAAGTCCACTTCGGCGGCAAAACGCTAATTGATACGGATATTTGCATTTGCGAGCATCCCCTTCGCTGGCGGGGTTTTGTTTACGACCACTTCGGATTGCTAATGTTTCCCGACCAAAAACGTGCATTTTGCTGCATTTAAATTTTTAATTATGCAATCAGTTAAAGTCTGCAATGTTTCCACTCATTTAGCCATGATTTCTTTCCTCAGTTTCCTCATATGAATTAAGATTTAGTCGGTATTTGATAAGATGTCTTTTAAATATCTTAAATATGAAATATACTATGGAGACCAAAAACTATTTTTTTCTTGGAACTTTCATGGACATTGAAATTTGAAATCAAGATATCCGTCGTTGTGACACATGGTGTGTTGGAATAAAGATTTTTGTAACAGGGATACTTCGAACCTGTCATGATATGCCATGTTTTGTCATGCCTGCCGTCATTGCTCTTACTAGACTTATTTGCCCACTATAGACGGATAACTCATCCTTACTAGGATGAGATAATCCAGATGAGGTTCTAATACCGACCCTGTCGTCTGAAGTCTGGAAGCACTCAAGTGTGTCGAAGACGTGAAACAATACTCTTATATCGTATGAATCGTAAACAGCTGAACATTTTCTGAGTACGCTTGATTTGTTCTCACCAAGAAGTGCTGAAAGGACTCCAGAACGCGGGAGTATATTCGGAAATGAGTCGTGCATTCAATAGAGAGCGTTAGGTTAAAATAACATCAGTAAATCCAGCTGACTTTGACTATTCATATGACTATGTATAGAAAACTTGGGGATTTAAGAAGACTCCAAGCTCAGCAGAAAGCAGAATGGAATTAGTATCAGCAGGGAGAATTCTATTCTATCAGATATATAGGGCCTGAGCTTGAGAATCTTTACAGCATGAAGATATAACAAGGGGAGAATAAGCTGACTTATTAAACAAGATCACGTGAATTAGATGGTTAAACGAAGATTGAAGAAGAAATGCTGAATTTAAACACTTGCTCCAGCTCCAAACTTCAATGTTTGGCGAGCAACTAGTTCCAGGTTTACACATTTGTAACAAATTCCCATTTTCAATAATTTAAATTTTGTTGTGGTTGCTTTGTACTACCATATGAGCCAGGGATGCTTAATATGATAATAAAATAATGCTACTAGCCACAGAGGGGAGCGTGATCCAAGTGAGCAGTTTGTATGTAAGACCACGTGTACGGCAACATGCATAACCGATAAATTTCCATTCGCTCTTGAATGGCTTTCCAGCTGAGAACATTTTCATACATAATCAATCGAAATCCACACGAAAAGCCTACCCGTAAGACAACCTCACGCCGTCTGCGATGGAAATCCTCGCCAGCAAAATCGAAACCGCGAAACAGCAAGCAGCGGGAGCGAGCGGCACCGAAATGAAACGAAAATCAAAGCCTCCCAAAACAGCAAACCAACAAAAAAAACGCCAAAAGCAAAGAAAACATCAAAAAGCCAAGACAGCAACAAAAAAAACGGAGAAAAAATGAAACAAAAATTAGCGGCAAATTAAGGAACGCGCGGGGAGTGCGCGTTACGAAAAGAAAGAAGAAAAAAAAACAACAGAAAATCAAACCCAACGATGGCAAAAATGTAAGAAATAAAGTAACACTACACCAAACACACACACACACGCGCGCGCGTACTTGTGTACAAGAAAACAGGGAAAAAATGAAGAAAACAGAAGAGAGAAAAGAGAAAAAACGCCACGATAAACCGAAACAAAGCTAGGAAACAAAGAAGCAAACAGCAACACGCGCGGCCTGGCTGCCTGGAGCTGATGAGCAGAAATTGGGATGCCGCGGTCATTTTGGGCTTCGTTCGTTCTGCTCCCAAAAGTAGCGCTTCCCGCTTCCCGTTTTGCTGCCGCTCTCCCTCCCACTTCCTCCCTCTCTCTCTCCCTCGGTGGGAGGGGGAGCTGGGTGAGCGAGAACGAACGAAACAACAGGCTACGGTTTCAGGGTTTTTTTCCCCTCTCTTCTGCTTCGCCCCAAGACAGCAACTAACCCCTTTTGGCGCACAAGTTTAAGGCACCGCCTGATGAAAAACCCCCGTCGGCGCTGAGGTGAAGGTGAAAGGAAATTCCGTGCCGTTTCCTTGCGAGGTGCAAGGTTTTTGTTTCTTCTACTTCTTTTTGGTCGCATGCATTGCGGCGCAGTGCCTGGTTAGAAGCTCGAGTTCGAGCCGCCCCCAATCACGGCGCGGCGCGGCGAGACTGTCCAAGTGTGCTAAGTGTGTCCGAAGAGTTCCAGGATGGTACGCATTGACGGCCCTCTGGAGAGCGGGCGTTATCCCTTAACTTTATCGGCGAAGTTGAATAACCTCTCCGCAATGCTTTGCAGATGCGTTGATAAATGGGCTACCGGTGCCAAGATCCATGCTCCAAGTTCCAACTCCCCAACCAAGTTCGGCTGGCAGGTTTATGACTCTGTGCATACGCTCGTCCGGTGAAATGGGTTGTACCAGAGACAACGTTGAATGTCGTTTGGAAATGTTGGTAAAGACAATTGGTAGCTTGAATTGGAATATCATCTGATTGTATTGATAGCTTGGATAAGTTCTCCAAGAATACGCTAAGTACTATATTGAACACGATTAGACTAGATGATCAGACTAAAGATACCATATATCAAAAGATGAGTATGCCTTTTGAGTATGAGTATATCAATATTGAAAAAAAAATCAACACAATAGTATCGAATTGTGTACATTAATAATAAAAATATAGTTTATATCTAGTTTTTTAAAGTCTTATAACCCTTATCCAAATGTTGCATGCAAGAGAATAATAAGACAGGAAAAAATAAGTGTTATTATTCACTCCAGTTTGAATATACTTCAACTTGATTAGAACGTGATAAACAGAAAAAACAGTGAATGTAGAATACATACTACACATAATTGTTTATACCTACAGCACCAGATCACCTATACTGCCTCCAGAATATTTTTTCCCATTTTCTTATCAGAAATTACGATTTGTCTATCCTGTCTATCGGTACAGGTATTTTGGACAACAGATGTCCTGAATTGCATTGTCTCCAATGCAACATTTTTACATTTCTTCCACTACATTCTCCAAAAATGGGATTCAAGATTATATAGCTGTAGTTATATAGCTGTAAAAACAGTGGGACATATTCCTACAGCATGACGCACTTACAAACGCATTTCAATGGAACATGCATGGAACAAGACACCTTTCAGTCCTTTTGTTCTATTAGGACATGACGCGTATGGCGGTGGACCTTGAACAGCTGCAAATATGAATCGGAAATAGAACATATGAATCGGACGCGTATGGCGGTGGACCTTGAACAGCTGCAAATATGAATCGGAAATAGAACATCTGTTGTGGACAATGCAAAATAGAGCAAATTTTCCGTTAGCAAACACGTTTACGTCAATAGATTCTTGTAAGACAACAATTCAATTCCAACATCAAAATGCATACAATATACACAAGAAAGCACCTGGGGCATTTGGGCTTGGAAAATTCCATTGACTTGCCATTGTGTGCCGTCTGCTTTCATCAATATGCTTCCTATATGCGTCATTCTTACATTATAGTCATTCTGTACGCTTATTGCGTTGCATTTAGAACAGTGGCCCATATGAATCGAGGATAGTGCACAATGCAAAACATTCTTCACTGCAAGCTGAACAAAACAAACATCCTGTATCGAGCTAACTCCAGGAAAGTTACGCTTCAGCATGGTGCTGGTCTTCCCCTTAAAGTGGAGGAAGTCGTTCACTTTTGTTGAAAAAGATAACTAACATAAGACGTTTTTCAAGTGTGACTCACTCACGATCGCATTTCATCCGCAATATCTTCAGACATAACATCTTGTACAAATGACAATGCTAGGATGAGCGCTTGGGGCATTTAGCAAATGCAATCAAAATCTTCCATCAAGACCCGTGCGGTGTAACGACGACACCTTCCAGCGCTTTTGTTCGATCAAGACCGGACGCTTATCGCGTTGGACTTTGAGCCGCTGCACATACGACTCGGAGAAGAACGTGTGAATAGTGCAAACTCCGGCGAATTCCTTATTGAAGACTGCAGGAAAAAATTAAACACTTGTGTTTTCGCTTCAACTCGTTCCTGTCAGACGGCAATCCAATTTCAGTATCAACATATGGTATTGCAAAAACATATTTTCAGTACATCAGCACCAGTTTACCTTCAAGAATGTAACACATTGGACAATATATTTATAAAATGTTATTAATTTGTTAGAATCGCTATACAGCCGTAAAATCTAAGCAATCGGTGTTCACGTATTATTTTCTATTTATTTGCGTATTAGTCTGCCACCAGGGATGACCATAGAAAATTTCTTATGATACAACATATTTTACTATTATTTTGTAGCATAACCCTAGCCCTTACGTCTAGCACTTTACACACCGAAACAAAATTTTAAAATTCGAGAGATGCAAAAGGGCAAATAGTAAAAAGAAATTGAAACACAGTAAGATGATGGAATAGTATAGGAGAAGAAAATAATTCAACAAAAAAAAAAATAAGAAACGAACTGAGAAAATATCAGAACGAAAAGAAGATAAAAACAAAAAAAGAGATAAAATAATATAAATCTATAGAAAGATAAAAAATATAGCTTAGTTAGCGAATATAAAAAAGCCTTTAATAAATAAAATGATGTTCGGAAAAATACCAAGTAGCAAAATCAAATAAATGCTTAGAAATTAAAAAGAAAAATGAGGTAAAAATAAAATATGTGCGAAAAACTAGAAATCAAACCAACCGAAGTGTTCATTTAACAGCATTGTATGCATTTTAAGAGCCAAATACGGTATTACGTGCATATATGTGTTGTGCAGTGCGATTATCTAAACTCTGGAAGAAGCATACCAGCCAGGCCTAGAAAGCAAGTTGGAAGAATCAATTTTGCCCGGCAAAGGTTTCTTAAAAAAAAACCTAATGCATCCTGATGGAATAAAATGATGACCCGAGCGATGTAACGACGACTCCTCCTAGCCCTTTCGTTCGATCAAGACCGGACGCTTATCGCCGTGGACTTTGAGCCGCTGCACATACGACTCGGAGAAAGAACGTTTGCTGTGGATAGGGCAAACTCCGTCGAATTCCTTATTGAAGACAATAGGAAAAAATAAAACACTTATGGTTTTGCTTCAACACGTTCCTGTCAGACAGCAATTCAATTTCATCGGCTATATAGCCGAACAATCTAAGCAATCGGTGTGCACATATTATTATTTATAATTCATTTATTTACGTATTAGCCTGTCATCAAAGATGACCATAGACAATTTCTTATGCTACAAAATATCATATTATTATTTTATAACATTCGCAGCCCTTGCGTCTAGCACCTTACACACCGAAACAAAATTATAAAACTCGAGAGGTGAAAATGGCAAATAATAAAAATAAATTAAAGCAAAAACAAAGATTATGATTATAAGTACAGGAGAAGGAAACAATTCAAGAATTTTATTTTAATCAAAGAAACGAACTGAACAAATATCAGAACGAAAAGAAGATAAAAACAATTAATAGAGATAAACGTATTTGAATATATTTCTATACATCAAAATATATAGCTCAGTTGACGAAACATAAAAAAGACTTTAATAAATAATAAATAAATGTAAATAATAAAAAAATAAAATAAATAAAATAAAAAGTTCAGAAAAATATCAAGCAGCAAAATCAAACAAATAGTTAATTAGAAGTTAAAAAGGAAAATGCAATAAACATAACATATGTGCCAAAATCTAGAAGTCAAACCAACCGAAGTGTTTATCAAACAGTAGTATGCATTTTTAGAGCCAAAGGCGATATTAAATGCATCTATGTGTGCGTAACACATAGATGTGGGGAGCCATTAAAGACCAATGTTACGTCAACAAACCACAAACTATCGAAGCTTTGAAGAACAATATTCGCGATACCTTAGCCGAGATAGAGCTGCACACAGTTCAAAATGTAATAAAAAATTGGACCGATCGTATTGGGTACTTCATGGATAGCCGTGGCAGCCATATGACTGACATTGTTTTCCATCCTTAAGCGGAAAGATTGAGCTTTCAAATATAAAAATAAAATGAAAATATCTCGTGTAGTTTTCATTCTATAGCATTTTCAAAAAAATATTTGGCGGACCTTGTATAGTAAATAATAAAAGCTGCCGCAGTTGGCTGATTTGCGATGTTAATCGTTTTAAAAGCATCTTAAAAATTTAAAACCAAACGTATCAATGAACCAGTGACCTTGACACACTTGGAATTGTGACAGAATGTATAAAGAATACACCAAAAATATACAAAAAAAAACAATGCGTATGATGCGTTAGTATTTTGAAGACGTAAAACCACGATGGGGTGAGCTTGTGTGAATATGAAAATAGAAGATATTCATTGCGTTAACGAATATGAGATTTCAAGCTACACCACTTTATGTTTCAGGGTCAGCTCTTGTCTTTCTAGTTACAAGATAAGTAATTATCAGCTCGGCTATTTTAAGTTATAATCTTCGCTGCGTCCAAAACCCAAAAGTGAATGCCAATCTATTAGTTCCGTCGTTTTTTCCATCGACCCAAGCCTCCAATGAGCCTGTCTCTGGTGTGTCCTGCTGGAACGGATCACCCTGGGAACCGATCAAATCCTTCAGATTCCGTCCGGGTGTCCAAACCAGTGCTCATACCGTTCTCAGCTTCAGATTAAATTATTCTTCTCCGTAGCTGCCCTGCTGCTGCTGCTGCTCTGGTACCGTTTCTCGCGCTCAGAAATTGAAAACCGACACCTTTCAATCCGCTGTACGTTGGGCGGGCCGGGGCAGATAGATGGACAGACATCTGTTCTCCCGGCACCATTACGCCACCATTCTTAGATCCGAATGTTTGAATTAGCTATGTGGCGTCGTGTTGTTTTTGCGCGATCTTGACGCTCGCGAAGCGTTCCTCGTAACCATCGGCGAGGTAAGCGTAAAACGTGCCAAAATCTAATTAACTCCAGTCCCGGCGTTCGTTGTCCCTTGCGCTGGAGAATGAGCACGGGCGCAATAAGTCCAGCAGTCCCAGGTCCTGGCGATGGACGCATCTTCCCAAAACTTCACTCCGCTGTTGGGTTTTGATGGATGGACGGTTCTTGAGGTAGATTTAAAAATATCTAATAGAACAAGAAGCTGGAGCAGGTATTGCCCCGCACACACACAAAACTCCTTACGGCCTAACGAAGATGGATAGGGAAATTTTACGCCTGAACTGTGGGAACGATGGAGGCAATTTACATGCGGCGATGAGATCGGTTGGAATTGTCGAGAAGAAAAGGCAAACCAAAACACACACGAAAGAAACAACAGCATTCGCTACATAGTCTCCAATCTCTCGTCCGATTCCTGGGCGAGTGGTACCTTGCAAGGAGCAAAACCGTGCGCCCCGTATCCCGCAACCGCCGCACGCCGCAAAGAACGGAAGCCGGGCTCCGGAGCAGATGTTGAAGAATTCCCGACTGAATCGGGGTCCCGCACGGACGTCGGACGAAGCACGTCCATCAAGCACGGTGACGACGGTGCCGTTTGGCAGGAAGTGACACCTACATGGCAAAATCGTGCATTTTTCGTGGCTCGCCAAACACGACCGTGCGAATTGTCGGTGCGGGAGCGATGGTGTGCCAAAAAATTTACATATATCCCACGCACCGCCGCATCGCTCCCGAGAGAACAAAAAAAAACAGAACAACCGGGCCTATTCTCCAGTGGTATCCCCGCTGTCAGGCGTCAGGCAATGCCACGCCGGCGATGGTCTCCCGGACTTGCTTTATGGCTTATTGATTTCTGCAGGATTATTCGCTGTGCGGAGCGGAATCCGTCAAGCGCGGTGCTCCCGTGAAAGGGACGCTCACGAGAAGTTGGAGGGTGATAAGGATGTGACAAAGCGGAAAAACAACAATACATCAAGTCCTTTGGGTGGGCGTCTTTTCTTTCCAAATCCAGGCCCATCTCGTTTTGACCTTACGCATTCCGCGTCATGGGGGGAGCAGACGGCATAAAGGATAGAAACAGACGCAACCGGCAGCAAGGGTTCTGCGTTATTTCTCTTTGATGAGCTGAAATGGTCGCTAGCACTCGGTGGCGAACGTAAGGGATGCAAATTTTATGTCGCACTCAAGCACTTCTTGAGGACATGTGGAAGCCGTAGATTTAGCGAACTGAGAGCGAGATGGTACGGACTACGTAAACAGCAGGATTTGGAAGAGTTATTTTGGTATCCTATTACATATTCAAAGTGAAGGCTGTACAAGCTCAGCAGGAAGCTTTCCACTCATTAATGCTATACATTCCATAGGTGTGACGAACACTGAAACATTTGAGGTAGCAATATTTGATTGATCTGTCATGTTTGCAATTGTAATCAGCTAATAAAAGTTCCATTCAGTCACTCTTCATGGAATATTCTGGTTCGCTCAGGGCTATACGCTTATTGTGTTGTACCGTGCGGATATGAATCGACGATTGCGAACAATCAAACACATTCCTCACGGCAAGCTGTACAATACTAAAAAAACACACTTATGGAGACCGAATTGCCAAACAATAGCAAAATGCTAACAATTGGTATCAATCGGACTTTAATGCAGTCATAAATCAATATGTCACTGGACTGCTCTTTTTCTGATTCTTTTTCCAACGTAAGCATGCCAGCCTGGTAAAAAAGTGGATAAGTCGCATAGGTTTGTTGGTGAAGATAACTATAGGAATATTCCACAAGTGTGACTCACTTACGATCGCATTGCAACCGGAATTTCTTCAGACTATAACATCCGCTGATTAGAGCGTGGGGATGATTTCGCAAACGCACTCTAATTTTCTTCATCACGACCCGTGCGATGACACCTTGGAGCCCCTTTGGTCTAATCGCGTTGGTCTCTGAGCTGCTGCAAATATGAATCTCAAAATAGAACATCTGTTGAGGAGAATGCAACACCAAGCGAATTATCCGTTCAAGGTCACTAGCAAACACGTTTGCTTCATTAGGTTCTTGTAGGACATCAATTCTATTCCGACATCAACATGCACACAACGACCACATAAAAAATGTAAGTTTGCCAATCCATTGGAAAATTCCATGGAACATGGAAAATTCCATTAATTTGATGTTCTTGCAATTGTGTTTGCTTCCATCGAAATGCTTGCTATATGAGCTATTTTTGACCGGGCTATAAACTTATTATTGTATCTAGAACAGTAGCGCATATGAATCGAGGATAGTGAACAATGCAGAAAATTCCTCAGCGCAAGCTGCACAAAACAAATATCAAAGTTTTGTTGAAAAAGATGACTAACAGAAGACGTTCTTCATGTGTAACTCACTCAAGCTCGCATTTTATCCGCAATATCTTCAGACATAACAACTTGTACAAATGACAAAGCTCCGATGAGGGTGTGGGGAAGTTTTTGCAAATGTAATCGAAATCTTCCATGTAATCGAAGACCCGTGCGATGTAACGACGACACCTTCCAGCCCTTTTGTTCGATCAAGACCGAACGCTTATCGCCGTGGACTTTGAGCCGCTTCACATACGACTCGGAGGAAGATCGTTTGCTGTGGATAGTGTAAACTCCGGCGAGTTAGTTATTGCAAAACAAATAAAACAATTTAACAAACACATCAATATAAGGAATAGCAAAATATATATATATTCGGTACAATGACCTTGACGAATGTCAAAAATAGATAAGATATTCAAATAAAATCTGAAAAATATTATTTGTTTTTAAGATATCAAAAGTAATCTCGGATATTGTTTTTGGATTATTAGCTAAATTATAGGAGTAGATACTATAATAATAATTCCACAACTTCAACAGTCTAATCTAAAATCAAAATTATTTCCTTTCCACGCCAACTATTTGGAGCAGAGTTTGCGTTTGCTATTGTTCCTATGCCTGTATAATAGGAATAATTATTATTTATATTCATAATATAAGAGGGTGAAGAGAGCGCGAGGGAAGATACAAATTGATGTGGGATAATAAACATGAGGAGTCTATTGAGTCCAGCTTAATTCTATGCAGCATTTTTGTGTAAAAGCTGCTCTGGATTGCAGTGTCTCCAATGCAAGAAACAGATAGATTATTACTTTTCCCCATGTATTTGCAAAATTGGGATTGCTGACTATACAGCTGTAGTTAAAAATAGCAAGCGGAACACATTCCAACAGTATGACGCACTTTCGAACGCATTTCAATGCCACATGCACGATACCTTTCAGTACTTTTGTTTTATTAGGACATGACGCTTATCGCGGTGAACTTCCAACAGCTGCAAATAAGAATCGAAAATAGAACATCTGCTGTGAACAATGCAAAATCAAGCGAATTCTTCGCTCAAGGTTTTTATCAAACAAGTTTGCTTCATTAGGTTCTTGCGGGACATCAATTCTATACCCACATCAACATGCGTACAACGAACGCATAAAAAACCTAAAGTTTTCCAATCTGTAAACTTGTACGTTACAATTTTCACCCAAAGGATATCCCGTTAATAATTCGTTCCTAGCAAACCGCGCTTGTTCAGTTCATTTATCGAAATTCTGCTCATCCAATTTCACTCCATAAGCTAGACTCCCACAAGGGAGTGTCTTATCTTCAGTGCTCTTCAGTATATTTTTTCGGACATACCACATGTGGAATCAATAAACAAATACGTGTTTGCGGATGATTTTGCAATCAGCCACTTTGATAAAAATCCCAAAAAAGTTGTAAAGTTCCTTAATAAAGGAATTACTAAATATGTATCATACTGTAAAGAAAGGAAGCTCAAAGTAAATCGTGATAAGTCGGAAGCCATCTACTTTACAAGGTGCACGAGCGTGAACAAGATCCCAAGTCATAAACTATTGATAAATAATAACAAAATTGATTGGAAGATGCTATTAAATAACCCGGTGTAACAATGGTTAAAAAATTAACATTAAAAAACATATAGATGATAAAGCTACTAGCGGTGAAAATACGATAAAATTTATAAGATTTTTAAAAATGGAAAATCCCATCTTAATATTGAAAATAAACTGTTACTCTATAAAAGTATTATCAGACCAATCATAACATATGCACGGCCGGTATGGAGAAACTGTACAAAATCTCATTTGAAAAAACTTCAAGTTTTTCAAAATGAAATACTTCAACGTATAGTAGATCTCCCTCCATGGTTTAGCACGAATAGAATTCAAAGAAAAATGAAGATTCATATTAAGAATCGAAGATTATACAGAAAACATATTTTTTAACTATACTTACAAATGTGAATCAAGCCCACTGCGGCAACTAAATTCATTAACAAATCACTGAAGACATAGGGAATTTATGTTAATAATAAAAAATAAATATGATATTTGTATATTTGGGTTAGATAGGTAGCTTTAAGGACAGTTAAGATGTGGCATAAGTTGTTGCATTAAGATATATAAAAAGTTATAGGGGTTTTTTACGTTTTTCCCAATGTAAATTTAATATTTATCAGTCAAAATGTTGTAGCAATTGAGAAAGGCAGAAATAAAACTCATATTTCATAGAGGTTACAATACCGAAGCCAAGACAATGTGTTACACACTAAAATGTAATTTATTTAAGAGAATAAATATAATTCTACAAACAAACAAACAAGCAAACAAAAAAAGCTCCCATCGAAATACTTGCTATATGAGTCATTCTTGTCAGGGCTGTAAACATATTGTTGTATCTAGAACAGTAGCGCATATGAATCGAGGATAGTACACAATAAATCAAATTCTCAACTGCAAGCTGCACAAAATAAAACACTCGCGTTACCAGACCTACCAAACAATAGAAACACGTTAACATCCTATATCGAGCTAACAGATAACTAACAGAAGACGTTCTTCATGTGTGACTTACTCACGATCGCATTTCATCCGCAATATCTTCAGACATAACATCCGGTGCAAATGATAATGCTCGAATGCTCGGATGCTAGGCGTGGGGAAGTTTTAGCAAATGCAAAAAAAAATCTTCCATCAAGACCCTTGCGATGTAGCGACGACACCTTCCAGCCCTCTTGTTCGAAAAAGACCGGACGTTTATCGCGTTGGACTTTGAGCCGCTGCACATATGACTCGGAGAAAGAACGTTTGCTGTGGATAGTGCAAACTCCGTCGAATTCCTTATTGAAGGCTGCAAGCAAAAATAAAACACTTGTGGTTTGCTTCAAGTTCTTGTCAGACAGCAATTAAAATTCAATATCAAAGTAAGATATTGCAAAAATGATCTTGAATACATCAGCACATGATCATCTTGAAGAATATAAAAAATTGAAAAAGATATTCAAATTAAATCTGAAATTAATAATGGATATTGAAAGTAATATTAAAGATTTTTCTTTAATAATTAGCTGAATTGTAGGAGTAGATACTGTGATAAAATTTCTAACATTTTAACGATCTTTTCCAAAATTAAAATTATTTCCTTTCTTCGTCAAGTATAAATTATAACGCTCGAATGCTCGGATGCACGGCATAGCGAAGTTTTTGCAAATGCAATCGAAACCTTCCATCAAGACCCGTGCGATGTAACGACGACACCTTCCAGCCCTTTTGTCCGAACAAGACCGGACTCTTATCGCGTTGGACTATGAGCCGCTGCTCATACGACTGGAAGAGAGAACGTTTACTGCAGATAGTGCAAACTCCGTCGAATTAGTTATTGGAACAAAATAAAACACTATAATAAATACATCAACATGAAGAATAGCAAAAAACTATCTTCAGGACATCGGTACAAGGTCAACTTGAATAAAAATAAAATAAAAAAATAAGTAGAAAAAAAATTGATAAGATATTCAAAAAAAATCTGAAAAAATATGTTTTTTAAGATATTAAAAGTAATCTCGGATATTGTTTTTGGATTATAAGCTCAATTCTATGAGTATATACTATAATAATAAATCCACCATTTTAACCGTCTAATCAAAAAACAAAATCATTTCCTTTCCGCGTCAAATGTTTGGGGGAGAGAGCGGCGAGGGTGCAAATCATGCGATTGTGACCTGTTTTCGTTTGCTTCTCTGACAAAGTATAATAAAGCCATCTTTAACACTTACGGTCAAATGGACCGAATACTCCTTTGGTGCAAATCATGGTGTCAATTGACACCTAGAAGGCTATTTTTGGCAATTGTTGACCGATTGGGCTGAAATTTTCACCAGTTGTGCGCAAACTATTCTAGTTTTATAATCCGTCGAGTTTGTGACCCTACCCCCTCCCGTTTGGTCCCCAGCCCCCCTCAAGTAAAAAAAACCTTGCCGGCGGCAAAATTTTAAAAACCTTGAAAACTATACGTAAAAATTTTTGGAGCCCAAATTCCATTGAATGGCATATAGGGGCACTAATATAGGGGTTTGCTTCTATAGATTCTTGTGGGCCATCAATTCAATTCCAATATCATTAGGCTAGGAAAATTCCATTAATTTGGTGTTTTTGCAATTGTGTTCAGTTTGCTGTCTTCGAAATACAGTAGCGTATCTGAATCGAGGATAGTACACAATAAATCAAATTCTTTAACGCAAGGTACACAAAACAAAATACTTGCGGTGCCTGACTTGTCAAACAATAGAAACACGTTAACATCCTATATCGAGCTAACCCCAGGAAAGTTACGCATCGGAATATCGCTAAATAAATTTGCGTTTCTTCCCGATACATTGGACGCACCTACTTGCAGCAAGGGCAGTCAGATTCTACTTGAAAAAGAAGATCCAAGAAGATTCTACTTGAAAAATGTTTTTGTGCTCGAGATGGAAACATGAGGTACAGATCCTACAATCACTAGCGGAGGATTAAGATGAGTTAGTTTTCGATTCGGCAGGAAATGATTAAATCTCAAGCATATGTTTATTCAATAATTATTTAAAACACAACTAGACCATGACCTCCTGATTTCAAGAGACCCGTCTGCTTGCAAAAGGAAGAACGATGACGAGCGTTGACATGGATCATTTTGTTTGATGAGTCAATGAGGGTACAGTGAAGAGAAGATCACGGGTCAGTCGATGCACGCGGGACTAACAGATTTGAGCAGTTTGAGATCTTTTTTTCTCGCGTGTTTGTCCAAACTCGCCAACTGCACTTGCGCCGATGATGCTGCCATCATCGGGACCGCATCATAAGGGAAGTTCAAAGGTGTAGGCTGAATGATGCGCCTTGTCTGAAGTGTTGAAAACGCTGCTCCGACGATATGTTTGCGCAAGTCGCCGAGTGCCTCCCGCGTGCGGGGCTGTTCGATGAGATAACGCTGGCAGAATGGTCCGGCAGGAAATAGAAACACCGGAATGTAGGTCGTACTAGACAGTCCAACAAATTACAACGGCCAGACCGACCGCTTTTAGTTTCCACGCCGATCGCGGGTCGGAGCGAGCACCATCTTTGGTGTCCAGCACGAGGGACAATGGTCCCCGCCGCTGATTTGCTGGATCATTCAGTGGCGTTCCGCGAGGACACCGCGGCTTGATGTTGGTGTTTTGCTAAAAGTCCATGCTAATGCGTCCGTCCCAGTATCGTCTTCGTTCCACCGTACCTCTCCCTGGTGTTCCCCGTGTCCCGACGCCAGTTCGCACCACTGACCATGAGGCAGAACGTAAAGGAGGCACGATGGCTCCAACTCGTTCGTTCGCTGCAGTTGGATGTCGAATTTACAAGCCCCGCGTATAAAATTTGGCGTCCCGGTTCAAGCGTTTTGACAGCCACGGATCGACCCCTCGCATTCCAGCGGCGGAGCAGTTCTGTCAAATCAGAACGAAAATCAGCCTCTCCGCAAGGAAGATGCCTCGTAGCCGGGTAATGAGCAAACCCGGCGTGCGGATGAATAGCGAAGCGCAGCAAGAAAACGGCACAATGAAAAAAAAAACAAGCTACATCGAAAATCGATCTGTTCTGTGCGGTTAATACGTGAACACTCTCCGATGGAGCTGGCAGGCAGGATGGGCAGGCTGGCAGAGGAGTTGTTACTATCATGATTTAAAATTCTCTTTCACACTAATGCCGGGAGCGGAGCAGAGCGGAGCGCTCGTGTCCATTGTCTGTTACCTGAAAAGAACGCAAACACACGCTTACATACAGTGGCGGTCATTGGAATGCGGCAGTCGAACATTCTGTACAGTTTCAAGTAATTTAAATTGATGTTTCAAGCTACACTTTTTACTTCTCGGCCGTATTTCAGACAGCAGCATCAGCGCAACATTTTTTTTAGGAACACAAGTGTATTACTTGAAGATTGAGATATATATACACAAAAATAAATTCGACCAAACGTTACGCGATTCGGTTGGGTTTTTATAGAAATATTAGTACTTGTTGAAATCATGGTCTTAACTAGGCCTTTTCATGTATCTTTGTAAATTGCTATGCTCATCAAAAATAAAAATAAAATAATGATGGGTTGTTCTTGTATTATATCTTTTTTTAGCTCCATCCCAATAGTTCAGTATGCAGTATAACATTGTGAAAAGAGAGATAAAATAACTTAGAAAATCACGAAGATATTATTATTATTGATTATAAAACTATCTGCCACGATGGCTAAAAATAGTTTCATATGATCGCATAACATGCGTTACAATAGCACGACGCATAATAAAAAGATGCAGTACAGTAGCAACATTTCGTATAAGTTTCCTTACATTAACGAAGATGCCTATACCTTAAAAATCAATACCAGATACAAAAAACATACATTTAGAAGAAGAGAATAAGAGATTTAGATTCTAAGAGAGGATCATGGCCTGTTTGATCCTGACTTGAGCAGGATTGAGTCCTGTTTAAACCGTCCATTCCAAGCATTTTTATAGAACAGATGCCTTGAATTTCAATGTCTCCAATGCAAGAAGTTGATAAATTATTACAATTCTTCATGTGTTTAAAAAGATGGAATTCAGGGCTATACTGCAATAGTTAAACATAACCAGTGGAACACATTCCAACAGTATGACGCACTTAAGAACGGCTTTCAATACCACATGCTTGAACAGCTGCAAATATGAATCGGAAATATAACATCTGCTGTGGACAACGCAAAATCAAGCTAATTCTCCGTTTAAAGTTATTAGCAAACACGTTTGCGTCAATCGATTCTTGTGGGACATCAATTCTATTCAAATGAACATTCAATGAACACAAAAAAGAAACGCCTGTGGCATTTGGGCTTGGAAAATTCCATTGATTTGCCATTGTGTGCCGTCTGCTTTCATAAAAATGTTTCCTATATGAGTCATTATTATGTTATAGTCATTCTGTACGCTTATTGCGTTGCATTTAGAACAGTGGCCCATATGAATCGAGGATAGTGCACAATGCAGAACATTCTTCACTGCAAGCTGAACAAAACAAACATCCTGTATCGAGCTAACTTCAGGAAAGTTACGCTTCAGCATGGTACTGGTCTCCCCCTTAAAGTGGAGGAAGTTGTTTAGTATTGTTAAAAAAGATAACTAACAGAAGACGTTCTTCTTGTGTGATTTACTCACGATCGCATTTCATCCTCAACATCTTTAGACATAACATCCGGTGCAAATGATAATGCTCGGATGCTCGGCGTAGGGAAGTTTTTGCAAATGCAATCAAAATCTTCCATCAAGACCCGTGCGGTGTAACGACGACACCTTCCAGCCCTTTTGCTCGAAAAAGACCGGACGCTTATCGCGTTGGACTTTGAGCCGCTTCACATACAACTTGGAGAAAGAACGTTTGCTGTGAATAATGCAAACTCCGGCGAATTCCTTATTGAAGGCTGCAGGAAAAAATAAAACACTTGCGGATTGGTTCAACACATTCCTGTCACATGGCTGTCCAATTTCAATATTACGATACGATATCTTGAAAAATAAACACTAATTTGTTCTACGGCAGGCATAACCGCGTAGGCCGTTATGCCAAAGAAATAAAAAGATCTTAAATAATTAATTCAAACACTTCATACTGTTTCCGGGATCAATTCAATTACATTTAAGGATATAATAAGTAAGCACTACCTTTAGGAATGTTTATTTTCCTTAAATAATGAATTGGAGAAAAAAAATATTCTAAAACAAGTTCATTTCCGGTCTCTATACTAGCCATCTCGAAGAACGGATTTGGATTACTAGTTGAAGTGTATGTGTCAATACTATCATACTAATGTTATCACTTTAACCATTTAATAAAACGTTTAACTCATTTCCTCACCACATCAAATGTTTGTTCGAGAGAGCGGCGAGAGTGACTAACACTCTACATGTTTTCGTTTGGTTCTCCAGAGAAACTATAATAAAGCCACCCTTGGACTGGGAAGTCTGTTTATAGAAATCGATTCGAAGGCGTTAAAAATGTTAATAAACAAATTAACAATACACATAATAATAGGAATAATCAATATTAATATTAATAACATCCGAGGACGAAGAGAGCGCGAGACAACATACCTTGATGAATTGAGATACAAAACTATACAGTTATAGTTAAAAACAACCAGCTTAACACATCCCAACAGTATGACACACTGTAGAACGCATTTCAATGACACATACATAATACCTTTCAGTGCTTTTGTTCTATTAGTACATCGTGCGTGTACGTCGCGGTGGACTTCCAACAGCTTATCGAGCTTATCGCGGTGGACTTCCAACAGCTGCAAATATGAATCGGAAATAGAACATCTGCTGTGAACAATGCAAAATCAAGCGAATTGTCCGTTCAAGGTTATTAACATACACGTTTGCTTCAATCGATTCTTGTGGGCCATCAATTCAATTCCAACAAAAAATGCATTCGACGAACACGTAACACACCTGGGCCATTAGGCTTGGAAAATTCCATGAATTGGTGTTCTTGCAATTGTGTTAATTTGCTTTCATCGAAATATTTGCTGTATGAGTCATACGCTTATTGCGTTTCATTTGGAACAGTAGCGCATATGAATCGAGGATAGAACACAATCAAATAAATTGTTCACTGCAAGCTGCACAAAACAAAATACTTGCGGTACCAGACTTACCAAACAATAGAAACATGTTAACATCCTATATCGCGCTAACTCCAGGAAAGTTACGCATCAGCATGGTACTGGTCTCCCCCTTTCGTGAACATTCGATTCTTGCTGATAAAGTGGAGGAAGTCGTTTAGTTTTGTTGAAAAAGACTAAAACTTTGTTTTGTTGAACTAACAAAAGACGTCCTTCATGTGTGATTTACTCACGATCGCATTTCATCCGCAACATCTTCAGACATAACATCCGGTGCAAATTATAACGCTCAAATGCTCGGATGCTCGGCGTAGGGAAGTTTTTGCAAATGCAATCAAAATCTTCCATCAAGACCCGTGCGATACAACGATGATAACTTCCAGCCCTTTTGTTCGATCAAGACAGAACGCTTATCGCGTTGGACTATGAGCCAATGTACATACAACTCTCAGAATGATTGTATGCTGTAGATAATGCAAACTTTGACGAATTAAAAAAAAGAAACATGAAATAAAATAAAACACTTAAGATTTGCTTTAAAACGTTCCTGTCAGACAGGAATCCAATTTCAATATAAACATAAGGTATCACAACAATCTATCTTCAGTGTATGGCCACCAGGCCACCTTGAAGAATGTTGAAATTTGGAAAATATATTCAAATACAATATCAAATTAGAAAAAAAATATTAAAAGTATTCTTGAAGATCGGTTTTAGATTACTAGCTAAATTGTATGAGTAGATACTTTAATCAATATTCCAACACTTTCACCGTCTAATCCAAAATCAAAACTATTACAGAAATAACCCTTGGACAGGGAAGTCTGTTTATAGAAATCGATTGACAAGGCGTTGAGAGTGTTAGTAGATGAATTAAAAATGTAAATAGTAATAGGGCTAATTAATATTAGATATTATCGCTTTTTTGTTGGAAAGACCCAAAGCATTGGTCCATTATTTGTGTGATGCCTTCAATTCTACGGTCACCACTGTACATCCTCCCAAGGATGGAAGCGCTGCAGCGATAGAACACGACACGGTCGCCCGTGCGTTCAGGTTCTTTTCTCAGCCGCCGTAGCCGCCGCTGCCCTGCTCCCCCCTCCCCCTCACAACCCCGCACACATCCACACTCGCCACTCGAGCGGCAGCAATTCGTGACCGGGCGAATGATAGCAAAAATTGATGAGCAGCAGGTCGACGTTTACGTCGGATGCTAAAAATAGCGCGCGACGGTACGAAACATGCCGAGAGCTGTTGGAGGCAGCAAGGGAGAGCGAGAGAGAGAGCGAGGAGAGCCAGAAGGGACCGCACCAAATTATTGATTCACACGACCCCGGGTCCGGTCGCGTCGGCTCCCACCGTTCCAAGCGGCGGAGGTCGCCGGACCGACCGGCCAGCCATTCCAGTCGGCGAAGCGGGCCTCGCCACGAACGAAACGTGCCTGCCGCGATCGTCTAACTGCGGCGGGACAGGTCCGCACGGACAAGGACGTGTGACGTGTGCGCGGGATTGCGGATGCCGTCCAAGACGACTCATCCGCTTCCCAGCGCGCGATCGAACAGGGGGGGAGGGGGACCGGATCATCCCCCTATGGGCGAACCTGAGGGTAATGAGCAATCCTTGCGGCGGGCGCAGTGCAACGCGGGGCCCGGCGGAGAGGGTTCCATAAATAATCACTTCTGACTTCGGATGCAGCACTCAGGAGCGCTTAAATGAGTTTGATGGGCCACCGCGTGGAGGATATCGGGACGCTTCGGAGGCTTTGCCTTCGGTGTGTGCTTTTTTTTGCTGTTCGCCTCATCGTACATACTACAAAATGTTGATGAGTGATGAGTAATACGATTGTAATGATTCTCAGCCTTTTTTATACATCTCCTCCTCGTCACTGCTCCTCTCTCTCTCCCTCCCTCTCTCTCTATCGCTCGCACCCGTTCGAGAGGTTAAAGAATTGTTGATGTTTACAAGAAGTTTATAGCCTCCAGAATCTGAGCGTTCGAGCGAATCGCACACATCATCGTGGGTAATAAACAGATTCCGGTGAGCTACCCGGAATCACAGACTCAAGTGAGTCAGCCCACACAGCTCCAATGCAGCAGGTCCCATTCATACAAGGTACTGCGTACACACGCGACCTGCGCCTATTACTCAAGTCCGGCGAGGTGCACGGTTTTATCAGACTGCTGATTAGTGCTTCACCGTCTACGAAAGGAGACGTCCAACCGTCGTGACATCATTGCTTGGGATCTTCGTCGGCATCGAAATCCCAATCTCATGATCTAGCTCGTGCAAGTGTTCGTTTCGTCTTGGTACGCGGCTGTGACTCCGCTGCCAGAACTTGACGACCAGTGCGAGCTACGATTCTGTGCACAACACAATACAAGCGTTACGCCCCGGACCACGAACCTCAACCGGCTGGACCGGCGCACGGAGACTTTCGTGGCGCCATCGCCACCACCCAACGGGAGCACGCGAGTAACGTTAGATTTATGAATGGGCCACCGCCCGGACGGCACCCTATTCAATGAAACCTTCGCCTCTCGCCTACCTCCGCCAAACCGCGAGGCAGCGACTGTCAAACGCCTTTTCGGTCGTACGTAGACCAGGCCACCAGGCCTGAAAAGAGTGAAGCAGGGGGGATTTAAAAATAGGCAAAAAAGTAGATCTGCTGTTCCCGTTGCGTGTTGCGCGATCGCGCCTGGGAGATGGACGCCACCGTCGATTCTTCTTCCGTTTTCCTTTCACTCGCTTCCCAGTGAAACGAAATTCCTACCTTCGCATTCCCTTACGATTCCTCCCCCCAGCTCGCCGGGTTGCCTGGTTTGAATGGCGGAGTTAGCCCTTTTGTTAGCGGAGACGTAATGATGTCCGCCCTCGCTGGGTTCTGCTTCAAACAGGTTGGCGTGCGGTCAAAGTCATCCGCTGGACGTCTGCCCAAAAACGGCCCACTGATCGAGAGGTGCCCAGGCAAAGAAAGTCGGGAATTTATAGACACATTGGGCGATAAAAAAAAACACAGTTCGAACTTGATTGATCGAAAATAAGCTTAAAGTAGAGGAGCTTTAGGAAGAAACCGTTGAAGGAAGAAGCAACACAAAACAAGTGAAGATGAATAAAATAGAGCTAAACGTTCATGTTCACAAATGCTATAAGACGCAATCAATATAGGATCGACTGTATAACAGTAGAAGTAGTTATGTATTTCAACAAAACTTGATTTCGTAATTCTTGAACAGACACTCCTCCCAAGTTATCTGTACAGGGTGATCCAACTAGAGGTACTTTTTTCGTTATTTTCAATCTGTTTTATTTGGCATTTCATCATGGAAAGACTTACGCCTGAACAACGTTTACAAATCGTTCAGCTTTATTACGAAAATCCACGTTCTGTAAAGAATGTGTTTCGCGCGCTTCGCTCAACTTATGGTCAACATAGTCGGCTTACTGAGCGCACTATTCGCAACAAAATTTCCTGCTCAATGGGTATGTAAACAAGCAAAATTGCCGCATTTGGGACGAAGGGCAACCTCAAGATGCTCAAGAGCTGCCATTTCATCCAGAAAAAACAACGGTTTGATGTGTGTTGTGGCCCGGTGGAATTATCGGTCCACATTTCTTCAAAAATGATGCCGGTGAGAACGTTACCGTCAATGGCGAACGTTATCGCGCCATAATAACCGACTATTTGAAGCCTGGAGTTGAAGTTCGTAATCTTGGCGACATTTGGTTTCTACAAGACGGCGCCACTTCCCACACATCGCATGAATCAATGCATTTATTGAAAGAACACTTCGGTCAGAAGATAATTTCACGTTTTGTGCCGGTCGATTGGCCACCAAGATCGTGTGATATCACACCGTTAGATTTTGTTTTTGTGGGGATATGTAAAGTCTAAAGTCTATGTGGACAATCCCGCTTCGATTTTGGCCTTGGAGCCAAACATCACGCGTGCCATTCGTCAATTACCAGTAGAAATGCACGAACGAGTCATCGAAAATTGGACTCAACGGCTGGAGCATCTGAGACGTAGCCGCGGCCAACATTTGAACGAGATAATCTTCAAAAAATAAATTCCGAAGAATGCTCTTTCGAATGATAATAAACGTTCCCTATTAAATTTGAATTTTGTGTATTTTTTACTTTAAAAACATAGGGAACCTCGAAATGGATCACCCTATGCATATTAGATTAATTTTTAGCAGGAATGCAACCGAGTAACCTATGCCGGTCACCTAGGTATGTTTTGGTTCTTTTTGATTTCTTGAGGATACTGTTCAATACTGAAAAATAAATAAAGAGTGATGATACATCACAGCGAATGTCCAACACAACATTTTTGTCAACACCTTGAAATCATTTCATTGCTTGTCTTGAGATCCGCGAACAGTTCATACTTTCACTGCCGCGAAATCGGACCAAGCATGACTTTTCGTTGCCTGAGATCGGAGCAAGCCTGATAAGAAACGCCATCACAGATGGTCGTTCGGTTCCAAGTCATCGGCGGCGTTCCGACACGTTCTTACAACTGGGACGGAAGTACAGAATCCGCCATCATAAACCATCTCACTTCTCCTCCTCCGTGCCCCGGGTCGCCGAGCGCGTGCGTGTTGTGACAAACGTTTGTCCCAGCCATTCGCTAATGGGGTCAACTCTCGGAGCCGCTGCTGGTGACGCCGGGCTAGCCTTACCGACTTCCACGTTTCGGCCGGTGCCGCTGCCGTGTAGCTTCCGCTGCAAAACCCCAAATTCCAACCGAACCGAAAACCAAACAATGCCGAATCTGCTGTGCCGTCCTTAGGCAGGGGTTGCGTTTTATGTTCCACCGCGAACATCTCCACCTGTTCGCTCGCGTTCGCTGCTGGAGTGGGCCAAGGCCAAGGTGCTCGATCGCCGTTGCGTCCGGTCGGATGAATGGGAGGTGCGTCGCCGACGGGGATGGGCTGGGTGTCTGGGAAAAGTTTTGCAGGCCATTTCGCGAGCCTATCCCTCCAAGGAAAACGCCGAGCTCAAGTTCCTATATGCCGCGATGGCTTCTCAGCTCACTGCGATGTTGTTGTTCTTTAATGACACCCTTCACTAACCTAAGCTAAACCTTAAGCCACGTCGGTTTTGGTAGGCTTATTGATCTGGTAGGAACAGATTTGCGATTTCAGTTCAACATTAAATACTAAGAGATAACGTGACAAGAATACCTAGAACAATCTTAAGAGACTCTTCTACTGAGCGACTCTGTTGTTAAGTTGAAATCATTATTCACACAAACTTCTGTAGCTTGAACCCTGCCCAAGTCTCTTAGCATCGATTGGTAGAAATATGATCCGGAAGACTTTTGGGTATTTTGAAGTTGCTGCTACCGGGAGATCTATGAGTTCTAAGATTCACTAGGCACTGGTCGGTTGGTCATGCGACCCAACCACTAATCTCAATTTTAGATCTACAACCACAGGGTTCAACGGATGGCGTGAAGTCATCCGTCAGAACGGTAGAAAAGTGATAGACAACATTGTGCGATCATGGCAGGTTATGGAAGCTTCTACAAGCATGTATAACCTCAACGCAAACGAATCATCTCTAGAGATATCCTTTAATGCTTAGCTACTCTCTCTTCCACATTTATAAATATTATGATTTAACATTTTCAATTTTGGGTATCTGACGACTTTGTTTTCTGTTTCATAGCCTAGCCTCTACGTTTTTAAAGTTGTGTATTGTATCGTAATGATGGTTAGGGTATTAATGTATTCTAAGTATATGATGCTGCTCCTATTCTGTCGTTTCCAGCTAGCGTCTCAAATGCGCCATAGTCAGACTTATGTACAAATTCAATTGGTGGATCTTGATCGACATTAGCTATGCCTGAGTGTTCCTTTGGAAGTATCCAAAGCAAGAATAATCTTCATGTATAATGCTTTGTTAATTTTTTTTTTTGGGTTCACAGTGATAAATTCTAAACGCACTCTAAAGCTGTGATTAAAAAGCGAGGTTTAATTAAACGCGTATATTTCGCGGATGCTTACGTGGTTAGGCACACCGCAGGCATACCCAGCATCGCGCCTCGAGCCCCGTCCATTTGCAAGCTCATCAATGAACGTGTACGACATCAGCGCGATTTATCGTTGTCGTCACCATCGTCACCATCATCATCGGCGTCGTGCGTCATTCAATTCCGTGCTTTCTTCTGCCTCCGTGCTTCGTGCGTTCGTCATCGTTCGCCCCGACACCCTCGCCGCCCCACCCAGTCGGCCCCATCGCACAGGGGTTTCCCGTTAGCTTCATGGGAAGCGGCCAATTCCACCCATCGACCATCGACCGAGGCGCCGAGGTGACCGGTGGGTAACCGGTATGTAAATTACTTATTACAGTTGGCAGGACACTCTCGGCTCCTCCCTCGACCCTCGCCATCGTACCATCCCGTCGGGTGGGGAACAAGAGGTAAGCGGGGAGGGCAATTTATTTATTATGATGAGTAACAAGCCACAAGCTCCCTCCCAACACAGGCCCCGCGTCTAGACCAGGACGTGGGGGGAAGAATCGTTCTCGCGGCTGGCCTGCTCGCAGCTCAATCAATCAGTCTGCCGTCTGGCAGGGAAGCTCCGGGGCCGGGCCGGGGCAATTGCAGCTCGCTAATAATTAGGGCCCCTCTACGCTTAGACAGTCGCGCGATTCAATTAGCGGTGCTATTAGTAACACCGAGTGGCCGGAACCTGCGGAGCGGAGACATTGGGGCAGACGTGAAATTGTAGGGTGTTGTTGCAGCGGGCCCTGCCGTACAGCATAATTAGAGCACAGGAAAGATGCTGCAGCAAGCGGGCAAAGAGTTTACGTAGTTTTATTAAGGGAAATTAAAACAATCACCACGTGGTGAGTGGTGAGCGTTCCGGGATTATTGAATGGTTGCTGCTGGAGCGCTGGTGGTAGCCGAGCCAATCTATTTCTGATCCACTGTTCCGGCTAATTGCCCCCGTGTGTGGGTACGTGGCGCCTACCACGCTTTGGACGAAGGTCTGCATCGCTACAGGTGTCCAGCTGCGCTAGAAGAACCCTCAGCGCGTTGCAGAGGGTGAGCAAAGTCAAACGGATCACCTTAGATGCTTGTTTTGTCAGGTGGTCTTGGTTTGTTACAACTCTTCAGGCTATAGTATGACCGATCAGTTATCAGCATCCTACTGCATAGTTCGACATCAATATTGTTATACGTACTAACTTTTGACCCAAGGTAGTTGACGTTTCGGACGACTTGATGCGGTTACCTATCTGTGTCAATTTGTATCTCCATCCTTTGGTAGGTATCCACACGTTGGAGTGATGCAAACCAAACCAGAATCTGGTTTGACTTATAGAAGATGGTGTCCAAAGTATCCACTCCCAAGTCCCGTTTGGCACTCTTCAGCGCAAGGTTCAAGAATAGACAGGCGAGCGCTGCTTGGACATGGTCATTCTTACAAGCATGCTCAGTTTAGCTTTATAGTTTTAACCTGGCTGCGCTGTCGTAAGCGTTCTTGTAATCGACGAAACGTTGGAAACTCTTCGGACTCCCCCTTCGAAATCATCTCTGACTGTTATCAACTATCGTCTCTACGTATGGTTGAAGGCGATCTTAAAGTACAATGGAGATAATTTGAAATAATGGAGGCGGTATTCTGCACCGTGATACTCCTGCGGTTGGTGCAGTCTAAGCTATCTTCCTTCTCATATATGGGAATGATATACCAATTCTCCAATCGCAAGTCATCGATTCTTTATCCCATATCTCACCAACGATTCGACGAATCTCGAATGCTGCACCTCCGCTCGTATCATAGCCAAAGGTCACGCTCAAACTTAATAGGGAGATGCATTTTTATATCTCCAGCCAATGCTAAACGTACGCAAACAAACCCTTATCCCGTGTGTTTACAGTCAACACTTAAAAAAACCAACTTCATCGGACCAACAAAAAAAGGGTTGTCAAACCCGATTCGGATGCAAACGCTCGGAGGAATACTTTTGGTTGGGACAAAAACTGCATCTCATGCGCTGCCCGGTCCGTTGTCAAACACTCCGCACTGTGTGCGCGATGTCATAGGTGAGCGGGGGTTATTTACCCGGATCAGGCGCGCCGGTGGAGAAGTTCAGAAGTTCACGCGACGAGAACATCGCGCGGAGGATGCGCGCGACCGAGCGCGACCTCGACGGGAGGGATCTCCTTTAAAACGACGTCAATGCGTCCCGTAACTCTTGGGACCGGAGTGTCCGAAGCGAGGCAACAACAACAACAACAAAACACAACAACAAGCAACCTGCCCGGCGCGGATGAGATCACGCCGGTGCGGACGGAGCGGTCCGTTTCGTTAGGGCAACACCGTGAAGGGATTTGCACGCGAGGTCTGTTTTCGAAAGGTACGGAGCGCGCGCGAGCTCATCATCGATCCATCAACCTTCCGGCGTCGGGTAAACGACACGGGCACGCGGTGGCGGAAGTCGTGCTAGCTCGTGCGCTCGCGAAAAAGATACCCCCGGAGGAAGGAATTCATCTTCAGGCCGGGGCCGCGAGCGCGCGGTCAAGGACGACGCACCGGGTACCCGGGGTCGGTTTGGAATGATTTGTTTATGAGCTGTGGACAGCGCTGCGATGTTGGGATGTGATCACCGAATTTAATCTGTGCTTTCCTGCCCGGCACCACTGCCGGTTTGGGTGCTTGCGGTCTTGGAATGGTTTGTGCGAGCCATGGGTCAGCAAAAGGGTGTCTCGTCGGTTGGACTTACCTCATCCGAGGCGTCCTTGCGTTTGTTTGTTGAGCGCGAACGCAACGTTCGATGACGTATTGGTACGGCGACAGCCCCACATCGTCAGCCGCCAAAACGAGCCACAGCTTCCGAAATGGTTCACACCGTGTTCCTTCCTGTTCGGCCAGCCTCTTCTGGCCACTGATGTACCTAATTGCTTCAATTTTTTTTGTTATAAGAAAACACCTAAATTAATTTACATCCTATGAAAAGATCCCTGAGCAGGTTAAAAACATTGAAAAAAGTATATAACTTTTCTCTCAATTCCTTATTGTTTGGAGAAGTGGTCTCTCATCCTTTGTGAGAGCGAGTGAACGAGAGAGCTTTTACGTTGTGATAAAGTGGGTGAGAACATTTCTATCAAGTATGCTGTTCGTGAAAACCCTGCATTTAACTGTCAAACTATGACATGTATGTCGTCTCTGTCTCTCTCTTTTCTATTGTTATGTTATTCATGAATAAAGTTAATTGATTAAAACTCCTCACACAGTAAACTTGGCGTCTCTGGTGCCTTTCTGTAACAAATCATTCCGAAAGTCATAATCATATTAGTGAGAACCAAAACAATGAACCTAAGGCTTTCTGAAACGTTTAAAATCTTATCACTCCCATAAAAAGTGTTTTTAGAGCTAGATTCTTCACGGAGAGTGAGTAAGAGAGAGAGAGAGAAAGAGAGAGCTGGCTTGACTTTGAAACCAATATAGTTTCTTATTTATTCCTCAATCTTGTATAATTAGATCAAGTGTGTCCCAGGAGAAGAGTCAATTGAGCCGATTTACTTTTAGAGCTAAAACTTTCATGATAAAAACTACACGAAATAACTATAATAATCTTCTTCATTTTTTTCGAAATAAAAAGCAATTGTTTTGGCTTAACTGTTTTCGAATGAAACTGGATGTGTTTATAAGAACTTTTTACAATTCATTTGTTTTTTTTTTGTAAAACCAAACAGAATTGTTCTTTTAACTATGTGTTTCAATATTTGAAATATAATTCTCATTTATTCAACAAAATAAATGATACATTAGCTATTATAAATAATTTCGACCTATAATTGACAAATTAATGAAAAATCACAATTATACAGGTATAATATATAAATGTAAAATTTAACGAATCGGTCAAACCAAGAATATTTTGTTAAAAATAAATCGTATTAAAATAAAAAAAAAGTTAAAATAGGCAACATTAGATTCTTAGACAAAAATAGAGTTTTCCCTCTCGGCGATACATCACTGGCGTCACGATGCTTCCGGCGCCGCGATGAAGCACCGAAAAATCGAAGCGAATGGTTCGGGACGTCGGAAAAATTTCCGGCCGAAAAGCAAGAAGCCCGTCGAACGGCAAACCGTCCAAATTTCGGGCTGAACGAACCCCGCCGGCAAGCCTGCAACTGCAGCGATAATTGAGCGCACGGGGGAGAAAAAACGCTGGCGGTAGCCGCGCGATCGGCATCACAGACACGCCGGCCCGCTTCCTGCTTCCGTTCCGCGCGGGCCCGCCGCTCGGCACGCAAATGTTTCTCCTATGTCTCGGAAAGCACGCACACGCACGCGATGCAGTTCCGGACGTTCCGGGCAAGAGTAAGAAAATGGAGAAAAAGCACACACCAATGCGAGCGGATGAAATCGGTTGTGGTTTGTTTTCGTCGATTTCCGAGCATCCGGTACACTGGACGGGTGGGTAGGTGCCGGTGGAGCTCGATGGCCCAAAAACCTGGAAACGGCACTCCCGTTTTCGGATGTGGCGTCTTTTTTCCTTCTCTTATTTGCCGCTGCTGTTTTGCAATACAGACTCCAACCAGGTTCGGCTTCAAGTGCAGCAGTTTTCCAACATTTCCACATGCCGAGCGGCCGCATGGCGTCATACGTCCGACGGTTCCGGCGGCAGCGTCATCTGCCACCATCTCGCAACGAAGCCGGCCGAGGACGTCGCAGAGAATCGTGACCTGACGCGCAACATTGTCTCCGGCGATCGCGGGAGTTAGTCACGCGAACCCCGCACGACCTTTTCGGAGCGTCCGGAGCGATCCGGGTTGCGGCGATCGGCACCAGGCACCCCAGGCAGCATTTACCGGAAATGAATTAAATTGTCGTACTCTTCCGGGGACACACTTTGGGGGGAGACGCGCACAATGTTGCACCGGGCGCTGTTTGGGAGATTTTGCCGTTGCCCGCCATATTTCCTGCAACATTGCAGCTGACATTCTGGATCTTTCGGTTCGGAGAAAGGGTTGTGCTGGTTGATTGTTGGGTGAGTGAGGTAATGCCAGGGTGATGTAATCGATATTGTTGAGTTGTTTTACTAGACCTCCATCTGTACTTCCCGTAAACCGCTTTTCAATGTATTTGATCAGAACGAAGTTATCGCAAAGTCTCTCCAATATCTAGACGTCCATAGTAGTGATTTGTCTTACGAATCTTTCGGCGAAATTCAGAATCATGAATCTTTCATGTACGATTCATTCTCTATAGATTCTTGAGCCTTATCTATGAAGATTCATTAATCTCATAAATCTCTAAAGATTCACGAATTTCATGAATCTCTATGGATTAATGAATCGCTGAGGAAACAAAACCATGTAAACGTGCCAAAAAATGTAGGCGATCCAGAAAAAAGCCGGGTTGTACTGATCAAATTCAGGGATTCACGAGATTTATAAATCTACAGAGAATCATGAGATTCATGAATCTTTGTTTCTAAGATTCAGATTCATTCATTTAGTTCAAAGATTCGTTTATATTCATTCATCTGAATCTCTGTTGCCCGACACTAGTCCATACATATGTCGGATTGAACTCCGACAACGGGCAAGTAATATCATCAGTAGTAACATCGTCTGTACGGACACTGGAATGCGTAAATTCTTGGAAGTGCCTTCAAAAGCGTTTAACAGAATCTCAGCCAGTCATCAGCGTCATGGCGCCCTCATCGCCTTCCTGCTCGCTTGGTGCATTCTTCCCGCGGAGTTCGTGGGGAGTTCCAATCAACCGGCAGCGAGCAACGGAAGGGTGAAGTTCGCAGCCATTTTCCCAGGGCCCCAGGGCAGTGCAGCGCCAGTTTGGGTGCGACCTAGAGACTGCAGGTGCAGGTCCTGTGGCACTGCGTGCCATCATCATTATGCACGGTTCGTTGCGCCTATCGGTGACATCGCCCCAACACGACGTGAGCCGATTTTTGAGAGGTCATATTTGCAGTGCTCTCCCGCAGCCAGCGCCGTGATCTCTGCGGGGCGTTTTGTTGCTGTTTGATTGATTGATTGAATTAGCACACCTCCCTGCACCTGCCCGAGAAAGTCCCGCGACCCGGTCCCGTTTTTTTTGTTTCGGCCTGCCGATGGGATCCCACGGGCCCAGTGCCCAGTGACGTTGCACTCCCGACTCCCTCATCAGCTGACTCGGCATGATCGATAGTGCAGTTGTGGGCTGGTGCGGGCCATCCGCGGTGCATTCGAAAAATTCGTGCCAACGCCGCCGTGGTCGCCGTGATGGGGTGCGTCTGGGGAGAGCGTGCAGCAATGCCGGGCGCTGGGATGCGTGGCCGGGGTGGCGTATGGGTGTGGTTTGAGGCGTCATGTATGGTGTGTGAACATTTTGTGAAAGTGAGACCTCCGCGGCATCTGCGTGCTGGCATGCCCGGGTAGTTCTTGGCTGGCGTCATCTGTCTGCACCCATCCGTCGTTCTCCTCGGTGTTTCCATTCCGGTAAGACCACCTGGATCCGCGGGAACCAGAACGCCAGGTCCAGGTTTTGCATGCATAAAAACTAATTGCTGTTCGATGAGCGATGTTTCGCACGGTTCTGCTGCTGCATATTGAGATACTGAATCGGTGATCAGCTTCATCTACTCTCGGAAGATATGTTTCAGAGAAATAACTTCACACTGTAGCTGTTACATCGTTCACCACATCTTATTAGATCATCACTTAGAGAGGTAACTAAGGAATGCTTTAGTTCTTATTACACATAAATGTGACAGTACTTCTACTGACCAAACAGAACATATTATTTTGTTCTAATGACTATACAGACTATGACGAAATGTATAAGATATGTGAATCTCGTTACGTATGACCTTGGAATATGGATTTGGTAATATTGATAATTAACTACATTTCTCTGTAAATGGTTCTGTATAATCTGTAGATCTGTAGTAGTATAAATGCTACAAATGATATGTAGATTGATGACTTGATGGCTTGAGACTACTCATATCGCATTAAACTAAAAATCGCTTCAGTGAGGTTAGAGGTAGTAACACCTTTAATCAGTGTGTGGAGGGGTATGTTCGACGGCTTATGTTTGCTCTTTCAAGATGTCAATATATGTAGTAGCCACATTAAAGTACATCTTTCGTTAGGTCTCGTTCTTCCATCTAGTTTGCATATATTATCACTCGAAATTTGCTGTAACTCAGCTGGTTTACTCGAAGAATTTATATCTACTTGAGTACTTGAGCACTGAAATACAATTCTTCTGCGGTCATCATACTAATAAAAAACCCATACTAATAAAATACTAATAAATTCGAAATTTGAATTTGTCTTATTACTACGCTAGATTCTTTAACTCTAGCCAACTTTAAGATTCTTCAAAACTGGGTTGTGTTAGATCATAAAACATGATTTTGTACTATTTCCAAACAATTTTTTCATGACTTTGGGCTTATAATATTTAGTATAGATTAGAATAGATAATATTTCCTTAAATTTATAGTTTTAACGATGTCCAGTGCTTTTAATAGTACGTTTAGCTCTTTTGATTTTTATATGTCCATTCCCAATTTTAGAGAAACCTCGTAAATGTCTGTTAGGTTACCTAGTTTTCAAGACCATTTTAGATAATGTAAACTATGGGAAAATACATCCTGCGAACGTCAGTCGCGATTAAGAATCCAACTAAAGATTAAAGAAATGGTACAGAAGTGTATTTCTGAACACAACGTGAAGTGTCGTGAAGTGTCGTTGCACGCTCAATTTTTCAGATAAAAACACTAGTAGCATTCTGAGGTGAATTACGTAAACAAATTCTAAAGAATACAATATATAAATATGGATGACGAAATTGACGGACTGAGAGAATGAGATGGCTGCACAGTTGGTAGGACGTAATTCAATCGGAAGAACATACTTGAAGTAGACAGGAACAGCCATCGGGACAGGATATTGGAAGGAAGATTTTGATGTCACTCGCATACATTGCAAGTGTCGAGTCAAGGGGAATTGAATTGACACCGTTGACAAACATACGAAAATGGAGAGCAAAAAGAACACTCTGTTGTATAATCCTCGTATGCGATGATAAAAGATAAAGACAAACAAGAGCTATTCTGTACGTAAAACAAATGATCTGAAAGAAAGGATTCCAATCATTCCGACCATCTCAAACCACAATATCTGACCATCTCAAACCTATGCTGGGGTAAGTGGTGGGACATCATCATCATCATCATCACTTCAGTATATCTCTTGGCTAGTTCATCGAATGCCGCATTGAAGTTCGTGGTCGCATCGCGGGTTTCGATGGAACAACGATTGGGTTATGATAATCTGATAAGAAAGGTTACAAAATATGGTCTGCTGTAAGTGGATAATTGCTCATATGACACCTTACTTTACTATCCACGAAGAAGACTTTAAATAATTTCGACTTGACGCTAAACGAACATTGACGAACGAATCAATTATAGAGTCTACTCGTCTAAGAAAGTCTTGTTTAACGGTTATACTCATATAAGAGATTGTAATGCACCTCAAATGGACCATAAACGTTCGATAAACCCCTTGAGTACATGGCAGACTCGCTCAATCCATCATCGTGCCGATGCCGCAGCAAAATTCGGCAACAATCTCGCGTGACTTATCCGGATTAAAGCAATTTCAACCTGAAACTACCAACTCTCTACTCCAAAGCCGGCCACAACCACAACTGTCTCTCTCGGTGTGTGGGTGTGGTTCCTCTCGGTGGAAAGTTCACTCGCATGAAACGGTTCCCATTTCCCAAAACCCCCCGAATAGGGAGTGCTACTTAGCCCGGGCGATAATTTACACCTTTTTCCCGACGACTCAACCTCCTGCGCCGACGACGTCTGCAGAAAGGATTTGGCGGTTCCGTTTCGGTGACGGTGACTTTTCGGCAGGATCCCTTTTGCTCACCCCCTTGCCACCGCGCAACGGATACGATGGATCAGCGATCCGTGCGACGAATGCCTTCATTAGGTAGGAAAATTAATTTAATCAAGGCTAGCAAGTGGCATGTGCACGGCTCTTCTTCCATACCGCTCCGCTTCTATTAGCCTTTCCCCGGCAGCGGATGCGGTTTTCCCGCCACTCCGAAACCCCTGCCCAGGGCTTGCGAACCCCCAAGGTCAATTGAGTTAATTAATTAAAGGATTAAAATTATCTCCGCTCTCGCAAAACGCGCGAAACTTCCAACCTCGGGGCTCCTTTTCGGATGTCCTTCCGGGCCAGCCCCGTGTTAGAGACTTCATTTCATCACTTGTCTTCTTCTATGAACATCTCTCTCTCTCTCTCTCTCTCTCTCTCTCTCTCTTTCTCATCATCTTCCCGAGCGAGTTTTAAACACCGGATATCTGTTTCAACGCATGGAGCGAGCAGTCCTTGTTAACGTTTCAAATGTTTCAGGAGGCCAGCAATAACTCCTCCGGGGAACGGCTGGGGAACCGGAAAAATTGAACACTCTCCCGCCTTTCACGCCCGGCATTCGCCGTTTCCAATTATCGCTGTCAATGAATTGAAACTAATTTGCCGCATCCCGGTCTGGCTCCCTTCCCTCTTCCGGCTTTGACACACACACACACATACGTACAAATGTGTGCTAGTGTCGGGTTTTGGTACGGTTGAGCACAATCCCGACCTAGATTGGGACGCCCTGGATGCCTGACGCTATCGATTGATATTAATGTCCTTTCATACGGGAATTTCGCCCGGCGCGTCCCGCTTCCCATCGGGCCGAAGGATATTCGGCAGGAATAGGGGAGGAGTTTCATAATCGTTTGAAAATGGGCTTTGAAGTATGTCGGGACCTGTCCTGGAGGTGTTTTTTTTGTTGTTACAGAAAACACAATCACCCATCCTTTCTATTTTTTAAAAGTTTATTTCACCACCCCAGAAAAAGGGACAATCCGGTCGGCAGCAAACATTCTAGAACATTTAGCCCCGCTTCGCTTTTTCGGACGTTTTTCCCAGCGTGTGTGATGTATCACCTAGACGATCGCTAGACCGCGCTCCGGCTCCGGCACAGACGACGACCCACGCTTGGCACGTCGTTGATAAAGCTATTAGCCGTCTCCGCCTGCTTGAGAAGACGTTTGGGGGGAAGGAGGCAAAACACTATCCGGCGACAGAATAGAACGGCAAACCCTCCCGTGCCGGAGCCGCCACGTTCAACTAAATCAAATTTTCGACGAAATTCGGAAGGAAGGAGATCTGTCTCAACCGGCGTACAGTGAGGAGCAATTTTTTAAGACCCACCTGCGGTCTTTTTCGTATAAAATGAATAAATTTTTCTTGTTTTTTCGTTACTAACCATTTCGGTGTATTTTTAGGGTATGCTTACACGCTATGAAGTCTTCTAATATTATTTAGACTAGAGTATAAAATAGTTTTGACCATTTCCTTTCCTCATTCCACCTAATTTTCTTCGAAACTTGATGGCTTTCAGGTTTTTTTTTCCTATTTGTGGTATATTTTCTCTCTCACCATCCTTCCACCAGGTCGATTTTTATTTCATAAAACTTTTTTTCTTGTGAGATTTTTCTTATGTATTTTTATTTTGCTATCTCTTCTCTGCAAAAATTTTTTCTTGACATTGTTATACTCTCATTCATTTTGTGTTTTATTTTTAAATTTTTCATACTTTTTCATATTTTATATTCATATTGAGGACTGTTCTTCTCTTCTTCTTCTTTTGCCGAAACGGATTTCGGGATTGAGCACTGTTAGCTTATATATTATTTATTATGATAAAATATTCAGTTAATGCAAATGCATAGTTTTGTTTTAACTGTTATATGAGACTATCATTTGACAAATTGCATTCCTTGGACGTTTTTGTGCTGGTATTCTCTTTTATTTAAGAATTAATTTGTTTTCTAGCAGACTATTTTGTGGTTGATAACAGACAATGTTTATATGAGTGTAATGTTTTTAATGACAAATCAAATGTATTGAGTATTACTGTGTTGATGAAATAGGTAAAACTGCTCATGTTCTTGAAAATAATTATTTTCAGTATCAATATCATTCATATCAATACAGCAAAGATTAAGAATAATAAAAATAAAATAAAAATACCACAAATCACAATTATATTCAACATGAATGATTCGAAACGCATCGTTTTGATACACATTTTGTTTAACAATATCAACACGAGAGTAAATGTTATACAAATGAATATGAAAAATAGCTCGTAACTTCATTAATGTTGCGAACGTTGTTACTAAAGAAGTATGTTAAGATAAATTGTGTTTACGAAAATGTTTCGACTTGTACTGCCAAGAATATATAATACTTTTGTCAGTTTGTTTATTTCAAATAGCAGAACGAGAGGCAAGAGAACAAAAATACGAAACTTGTGTCTAAAACAAATGACCTTGAAGTTTTAAAATATTAGCAGAAATGATTGTTTTATGCATGAAAATGAACCCGTCAAGATGACAGTTGTCGGTAGGAGTAATTGGAGTAGTATGTAGTAGTATGTAGTATGTATTTGTTAGAATGTTATATCGATGTCATGTTCAAATGATATAAATATAGCAAGTAAACAGTAAGATGATGAGGGTAACCGCGAAGGTTGTCAAGAGAACGGAAACAACACCAAATAAATCATTGAAATGGAAATGTGTAAGCATCTAAAGAGTCTGAAATATTATCATTATTTGTATTTAAATTATAAATATATTTTTAAATCATGGTTTTGGGTGTGTTTGAAGCACAAATTTATTCAATACACAAAAAACATACATAAAACACAAGACGAATAGTTCATTTTCTTAAATTTCCAAATAAATATTGAGAATTTTACTGTAGTCGGTCACTGTTCGTCTAGAACCTTTCTACTTCCAGCGTGCTATAATTGAAAAATTGTCTCCTTTCACTAGCATCACCAAACTCTACTTACGCTCTCTAGGTGTGCCGTGGTTTTCTCCTGTTAATTCGCCCGTTTCGTGTTCCTTTTTCAGCGTAGAGTAGATTTTTGATTTCATATTACGAGCAAATGTTCAAAATTTACAAAAAATGAGTAAAGATTTCAACTCAACTCAGAAAAAATCATTTTTAGAAACGTTCCGTCTCGCTTGCTTCCGTTGCAAATTGAGGGCAATTTTAAAACAACATTATTCTGCGTGGCTTTGCCCGAAAAAGCTGTGCCGTGGCCTCCCGGGACCCGAAATTCAACCACTGACCCATTAAATTCGTACCTTCGGCCCGATTGCGCGCAGGGGCAACGGGGCGTGTGTTGGTGTGTGTGTGAGGGTGGCCACAGAATCTCAGATGCACGCGGAATGCTTAACCGCGCGCTTGACAACCGCGCCTTCGCGGCCTTTCGCCGCGAAACCTGGCGAAAATGGCAGGCAAATTGTATGAGAGCCAGCCCAAGACCCGCCAGAAGTGCCAGAAAACGAACGTCCGACCCGCGGGCGAGCGCGCGAAAGGAAGGAAAAGAAAAGAAAAGGGAAAATCGAACGCACATACCGGCAGGGCAAAACGATACCATACGTACCACCGCGCAGGTAACATGCAGAAAGGAGAGAAAAAAAAGATTTGAAGAAAGGAACAGCAACCATTACACGCAGCAGCAGCAGCGGCAGCGGAGGATGGAACAGACCCGGTGACAAAACACACGCGCGAAACATTGTGAGTGGAATATGTGAAGAGAAAATGCCCCCTTCGCGACCCGGTTTCCGGGAGCGGGCGGGGACGCGTTTTGGGCCGTCGGGCCGGAACGGGAGCCCGTATCGGAATGTCATTCCGGGCACGCAAATCCGAGCGCGCACATCGCTTTTGCGGGGATGACGCATGATGATGCGCCACAAACGGGCCCTGACCCGGTCCCGAACCCCGGGCGGCTCGGGGATGGGTTGCGGCGGAGGGTCACACTTTGCTCCAGTTACCTTTAGGAGTACGCGCGGCGTGCGGGTTTGACGTCAACGAGCAATGGGTAAGGGCGGACAGGCTGCCAAAATGGCTCTCTCTCTCTCTCTCTCTCTCGCTTACATTCCAGCTGGCGTGCAATTTTCGGGTGACTTGGTTGTAAATTTAAACTGTGTCTAATTTGTGTGCAGTGGCTTCTAGAATAGAAATTAGTTGAATTCATTGCATTAACTCGAGTGCATTCATTACAACAGTCATTCGTTGTTTGAAACACAAAATAAAATAAGTAAAAAAATGTATATCTTATTTGCTTTAGAGTGTAGCGTACAATAACAGAAAGATATACAAATGTATAAGTATTATGGAATACAGATGTAAATACATAAATATATGAAGCTATAAAAATAGAAAGATATACACACAAAGAAGATATAAAGAAATAAAGATATGAAGAAATAAAATATAAGTATATAAATATGTAGAAATATAGAGGTATAAAAAATATACGTATAAAGATTTAAAGGTTCAAATATATAACAATATTAAGATCTAAAGATATTAAGAAATCAAGATATTAAGATATTGTGAAACAAAGATATAAAGAATCAAAAATAAACATGAGCATTTTTATTACTAAATTCAAATAAACTCCGTAACATTACTATACAGCCACTTGCTTTGTTGAGAATAGAACGAAAACTAGAAGTGATAGAAGACAACGATGTGCTACTTGGTTGTTGATAATAAAAATACGTATAATATTACGTATAACAGATAAATACAAAGGGAGGAAAAACAATTTTGTAATATATTTTATACATTCTGTAACATTTCTTAAGTATGTCAAGGTTTCTGGTTCATTGATAGGTTTGATTCTCGATTTTTACGACGCTTAAATGCGTCGTTTAACATCGCAAATCAGCCAATTTCCGCGTCATTTGATAATTTTTTCAGCAATAACAACAGTTGGTTTTAAAGGTTATATCTTCTATCTATCTATATATCTATATCTAAAATCCAAAAGATTGTTTCACATTTTTTGTCTAAAAAGTAAAAATGCATTTAAACCAATCGTTCAAAAATATGCAAACATTATTCAAGGCCGTTCAAAAGTTTTTCAATTTTTAATCGAATTCAGGTGGTCGTATACTGGGTGTATGACGGTACGTTGAGTTGGCGTATTGTTTTTGCTCATTTCTTCTTCTCCTTGTATTGTAAGCTTATCCAGGGCCTGCTCGGCCAGATATAAATATATGCAGATATGAAGGTATAAAATAAATACAAAGAGACGAAAATACATAAAAAAGTAGAGATATAGATAAAAAAGATAAAAAGTTATAAAGATACAAACTAATAAGCGCATAAGCGTGTAGATACAAAAGTTTATGAATATATTAAGTTGTAAAAGATATAACACAAATATATAACTTCATAGCAGCATAATGGTATAAAGATATAAGCATATAAAGAAATACAAATCAACACGAATCTATGTAAAAATAAACACATATTAAGCATTTGAAAATTAAATTGAAAGTATTTTGTTTATAATGTACCTGAAACGTTCCTCAATGTTGAAACAAATTCGGGCCGATGAAGTCTGTGGCGATACATTAATTCATGACAGGTCTTCTTGAAGTTGTAGTGCCATGAAATAAGAAGAAGGACAAAAAGAAGAAGGTTTCATATCATTCAAAAAATAATTTATACATTTTTAACATTCATATTTATAATTTAATAAAAAAAAAGTTTCGTCGCCAATACTTTTTTTAATTAAGAATTATCAAAATAAACTAATTAATAAAATTATATAAAAAACACGATAACAATATTGTAATAGAAATAATTGAATCGCGAACAAAAATAATCAGTAGAAGAGGAAAGTTTAGCTTGAGCAAAATGAAAAGCTTAACAAAATTAGTTTTTATTAAGTTGGTCGGCGTAGTTTCATAAAATGGTCGGCGTAGTTTGTTTTATGAAACATGAAGCAATACTTGTAAGAACATTGTTATTGCGTATGGAAATGTTTGCTTTTTAATACCTGATCAGCAAGATAGCATAATATCATGAGCTTTACAGCGCGATAGAGTGTTCCAAGTGTGTTCAAGTACTCTCCAATATATTCTTATTGTAAACACACTAATAATATGTAAATACGAGTCGAGCCTTTGTACTTGTTTCTTCCTCCCTGTTTCACGGAACAGGCTAAATAAAACAACAGAATATACCGTTCGCACACGCGAGGAACTTACAGCAAACAGTCGTGCCTGTGTTTGATGCATGTTGTTTTGTTTGTTCCAGTGAAATGAGACATGAATAAATGTATGACAAAAATATTCACCACAGCATCAAGACGAAAACTGTGAATGTGAATCCATTTCCTCATCAAAAAAAGAAAAGAAAAACGAGATGTCAGAAGAAAGTTGTCAGCGGAAAGCTCGTTCACGCGCCCGCGTGTGTGTGCAGTAGGATGAAAGAATCGCAATGTCACAAGAGATGTCCAAAAGCATAAAGGCAAGTAACCGAAAAAAAAACATTTACGGGGGGCAAAAAACATCCAACCCAACCGGTAGTGCAGCAACATGAAAGCGGGAAGAGGAATCGAAAAGTAAATGCCCGGAAAACGCGTTCGCGCGCGTGTGTGTGTGTGCGGAGGGGGGGGGGGGACATGGGGAAGGGCGTGAAGGTGAAGACGGTGTATCGGCCCTCGCGCCGAAAAGATCGCGGCGTTAATGCATCCGCGCGAAAGGTAGAAATGCGCACGGAACGCACACAACACAACAACCGCATCCGCCGCGGAAGAAGTGTCCAACGCAACGGTAACGCTCGCGGAATGTAAAAGGACCCCCTACCCCCCTTTTCTCCCTCTTTCCGAATCCCGTTCCCCAGCAAGGGGGGGGGAGAGAGAAGGTTAAATAAAATCAGAGCAAAAATGTTGCCACATCGCGAATGGCCCAAAGGAGAGTCGAACGGGAAGGGTCGCGGGCGGCGAAATCGGGAAACGGATCGGATGGAAATAGAACGGCGAAAAGTGCGGCCGAGGGCGGCGGGAAGGGGGGCCGGGCAGCGAGGGGAGCGAGGAGAGAGACAAATCGAAAGAAATTCGGCTACCAATCGTTTGCTTCCGGACGCGTTTTGCTAAGCTTTTTTCTCAACTCTTTTTCTCTCGTTCTTCCCTTTTTGCTGTGCTCTCCCTCTCTCAACAGCCCGGTCTTGATTGAGGGCTGGGGCGAAGAGCGGAAGCGGAAGTTGAGGAAACAGTCAACTCGCGTACGAGTGTTCCTTTCACTGGCTTCTGGTCATCTTCTTCGGAATGCCGAGACAGAATCCAAAAGAAAGCATTTAAGGGGGTTTGGAAGTTTAATTAACCGCCTGTCGATGGTGACAGATTTTTTTTTTGCTTTGCTGCATATCACGATGCTAGCTGGTTGAATAAATTAATAAATACGGTTATTTGAAGGTCATAATAACCTTAACCTTAATAACCTTTGACTATAAGCATAATAACATTATGCATTATAGTCAAAAATTTAAACTAAAATATTTGTCCAAAAATATACCAAAGTTCATAATACACCAAATTTAGCTTTCAGTGCATAATGTATCTGAATAGAAGGAGGGAAATAGGGATGAGGGAGGGAGGATAGTCAGGCCCTTGGTTTTATTGTTATTATTGTGATTATGAATTCAACAAAGTGGTTTGCCAAAAAGCTCAATGCACTAAAAACTAACGTAACAAACTATAGCGCAAAAATAAAACATACTATTAACTCGCAAGCTACAAACCGAAAAAAAGTGAGCTTTATAAGATGTTGGAAATATGAGGAAAGAGAATAGGAAAAAAAACTGAGGGATCTGAGAAAAAAAAACAAGAATAATACTAAACCCATATAAGAAGAGTAAAAACATGAACTAGAAGACGAAAGACGAGAACCGAAAGGAAACAGAAGCATTAAACTCAAAAGAAGAAGAGGAGATTAAATGTCGCTGACAAAGGATCACGGTTTCGAAGGTTACGGGAGAGGGCATAAAAGGGGGATTGAGGATAGGAGATCAGGAGTGTTGGTATTACTCAAAATAAAGCTTGCCTAAGCAAAATCATATATAAGCCCAATAGTTGACAACGTAAGACTCCTAAGCAAACTCCCCACAAACGTCTAGTGGCTATTCTACTGAATCAGCGTTGTACTTTTCTAATAATCTAGGATAAAGAGACAGGCAAAGAGACATGTTAAGACAATTAACATCATCAAAGTCTCTACACATCCGGCGAATGAGACCTCAGGATCGCATTGCAGTTTTGCATAAGACCTCAATATGGACATTAAACGGTAAATTACAATAAAACAAATTTCATAACGAATATTAGCCTAGAAGAATCTAATTTTAATGAATGGTACTTAGTACAACATTGCTTCTAGTTATCCTTTCAAACTTTTGTTTTATTCTCGGAAACAGGTGGTCGTAAGTTATATTACGGACTGCTAACTTCTACTCTAGGAGTGACCCCCCAAGATATTTCCAAACGGATGAATTCTTTACGAATGGTTCAAAAACAAAAAAGGTCGAGCATCACCTCGGTCTCATGTAGCCTCACCGGTCAAAACCTGCCTGGATTCAAATGGGCAAAATTTAAAATGGAAAATCCTACATGACTCATCACATTCTTTAGACATTGCTACATCCGATCATCTTTCTTTTAGCATGGACGAACGGTTCTTTTAGCATGGAATTTGAAATTTGTCTGAAAGCTGGCAAAAGTCATCACAGATAAATGGTGGAAAATGCTCAGTTTTGCCAATAAGATTAGGAAAAAACGAATAATAAAATCGAAACAAATAAGACAAATTTCCAGACATCCAGCAGGAAGACGTTATCAATGCAATCTAGCTTGAGTGGCGCTATCTACTGAAGACTTATATTATCAAAAGTACCATCCGAAGTCTTGGCAAATAGATGATAAAACAGGATGTGGAGTATTTTCGCGACATCCAAATGTCTCCCGATTGCTTGAAGAACCATGCAATGTGTTTGTCGCAGAACTATGTCCTGTGCGCTAGAGAATATCGCTTCTAGGCAACCGGGTGGATACTTCATTTCTACGGATAGCCTCAGTGCCGTTGAAACCAGAAGGACCCGCTCGGTAGAGGATTCAAACTACTTTTATCGACACATAAAGGTATCTTTGAGTTATCTGGCCAGAAGGCAATTTAGGGTACATAGTCTGCATTCTTGCTCACGGATCCTTCATTGAAAAAGAACAAGCTGATAAGCTGTCAAAAAAGAATGCTAGCTTTGGACAAAAGCTCACGCGTTCCATAGACCTGCAGGAGGTGTTGTTCGTGCCTCGACAATACTGTCTTAGTAAGTGGCAGCAATACTGGAGTGAGGATGACGTTGGTCGCCTCTGCTATATCATATTTCCAACAGTGCGATTCTAATGTTGGTTGCCAGATGCCTGAAGGTTGGACGCTTGTTCTTTCGAATGCACTCAACGCACATTTCCAACGCATTGGACTGGCCAGTACCCAAGATTGCCCGTATGGCAACGGACACCATGACATCGATCACTGATTGTAGTCATATCAAACGTACAAATCCACACTTCCAAACTCCTCCCAACAGTAAAACTTCTATCCCTAATCAGAGACGTAGAGTATCTGAGAGACATACAAAAGATCCAAAACATTTCCATCTAACCAATAGCGATATCAATAGACGCATAATTTGAGCCTAGCTAAAAAGCAAAACTAGAGCCAACCTAGCTTGAGTGGCGCCAATTCCTGAAGTCTTATTTTATCAAAAATATCATCCAAAGTCTTAAGAACACGAGATACCAATATTAATATGTTATTTCAATTTCCAGGTGTGGAAAAGTAGCATGTAAATATTTGTCCCCATCGCTTATTAGGCTATGCGCGAAAATTGGTCAATTTCATCCTTCAGCCGTCTCACCACGGTGACACGGGGACGTTGTTGTTTGGCGACATCGCTTATTATCTGCCTACGGAGTCCGCAAAACAAAAACACAACACAAAAAACCTCTGATTTCTCTTCGCCGCGATGCAGCCCGGTTCCGGTCGTTGATATCGTTTTACTGCATCACACTGTTTTACACCGTCAACCGTCAACCTCCGGCAAGAAGATCAAGGCCTCCGGCACGCGGCCTCGGGATGCATTCCGCAACCCACCGCCGCCACGTAACGGTTGTTTTGAGCCCCCCCCCTCCCTCCAAAAGGAGTCCAGATGTTTCGGCGTGCGCCAGTTTTGTCCCCTTCCCTTTTTGCTGCCTCCCACCGCGTCCGTGTGATAAGCAATCTTTGCCGCGTGTGATATCGAACGGAGAACAAAACGAGCCAGCCAAAAAGCAAACAAAGCGAACAAAAAAACAAACAAAAATGATTCCGGGGATAAGTTCATAAAAATTAAACCGATTCCATCATAACGGGGGTTCGTTTCCTTTTTTTTGTTATTGTTGTTTGTTTTTGTTCGCATGTTTACTTGCGTTTTGTCCGGTTTGGCGTTTCAGTCTGTTTTTTTTTTTGTAAATGTCTTTCCTTTTCTTTACCCTACTATTTAGTGCCGCTCGCGATTTGCTTCCTTTCATATTGGTGCTGCTGCGGTGTATCGGTTCTTTTTGCTCTTTTTTTGTCCTTGGTTGTTATTTTCCCGAACCATTTCGGCTGACCTGGCTCCGGATGGACGACAAAAGCGACACTTTTAAATGCAAAAAAGCATGACAAGCGCGGCAAAGCAAGCACGAACCAAACGGACCAAACAGTTTCGGGAAAGGAATATAATCAGCGCATTATCATATCGACCGAAGAGCAAAGCACACAGCACGGAGAGAAAGAAAAATAGCAGCAAGCAAACAAAAACTCACTAAAGCAACATAAAACGAAAGATTTCAACGGCCGCCCGGCGGGGAAAAGCCGGGTTTCGTTCTTCGGACGCCCTAAGTGAGCAGGATTTATATTTTGTTTTATTTATTTATTTTGTGGTTTTTTCTTCTTCAATTTTCGCTTCTCCCAGGGGGGTTGTTGCGCGTGGCACTTTCTCCCAACCGGTGCCGGGTCCTTACCGGTGTGTCCCGGTGATTTGAGCCGCACGAAATTCGCCGTTCGGCGGATTAATTTATTCATTGTTTTGATTGGTCGGCTTCCTGCGGCTTTTATTGGGGGCTCCGTTTCTGCCGGTTTTGCCGGTAGCGGCGACGGGCAGGGGGCAAATGGGGGGAGGCAATGGTTGGCCCCCTCCCGTCGCGCTTTTGCCATGACGATGGAGCGAGTTTTGCATCGATCGGTCAATCGGTGAGATGATTAGGAATTGATATTGCTTCATTTATCACGTTTCTGTAGATGTGGATATTGATATCTTGATGCCGATATTGGTAGATTGTTTTATTTGAGTTTTTTTTTCATTTGAATTTTGAAAGCAAGTTTCGTTTGTCGAAAATAAATTTATTAAAAAAGTTCTTCAGCCTTCACTTCACTCCATTACATATACCTCGTATTATGACTGTAAACGAGTATTAGCACGTTGTTAAAAAAAACTCATAAACAACCTCGTAAATAATATTTTTAACAATATAATCACGAAACTGATCATCACAACAACAAAAAACAAAACTAACAAACAAATAATTGTTCAAGTAAACAGCTATAGGAACATGTTTTTAATAAAAATCTAAAAATAAAAAATAGTTTAACATTTAAACATAAGCTGAAGTATCGTTTAGAAGAACGTATTAGTCAAGAAAGTGACAGTAGTGCAAAGAGATTTACATTTTTACTTAATAAACTACTAAATAAACTACTATACTAAAACCAATGAAATGTTAAAGAAAAAGAAAATGAACTCAAAAAGTTAGAACATAAGTTCAAAAGTGTACTAATACATATTGAAAATGGGACATATTTCCTCATAGGACATCGAAATCATCTCAAAGAAAAAAAGATAAGAATGAGAGCTGTGAAGTGAGAAGAATGCTTGTTCTAAAAAGAGACACATATCAAAACAGAAATCAATGTACTTGGTGGAGTATTTCATTGAATAACTGTCAAATTAAAAGAATAAGACTGGAGGAGATGTTCGATTATTTAATAAAATAACACATAATTGGTGCGAAATGAGCTAATCTATTTTCAGTCCTCTCTGCAACTCTCATTTTGATCGAGATGATAAGCCCAGATTCTGCTGGTTTATTTTTGAGTGATAAGAATGGATATTTACGAACTTAATCTTTTTCTTTATTTTGTTTATCTTGGTTTTTTTCTTCTTATGGATTAAATATCAATTGCTTGAGTTCTGTAGAGATAACTGCCACGAACATGTCGTCCACATTAACATTAACATATTCTATTGGTTTAAATAAATCCGTCCCT
>KB672824.1:4297339-4361589 GCA_000349145.1 Anopheles dirus
CGATAGAAGAAGAAGAACAAGAACTAAGGCTCTGAGATTAGGACAACTAGAGTATGTGGGTTTAAAATCCTTGAAATGTTTACGTCTAATGATTGTTTTATTTGTCTGGTTTATAGTTTTCCTTCAACTAGACGGAGATAAAGGCTTCGTTGTTCAGCAACTTTCATAGGTTATTCGTTTATCCAGGCAAGATTACATATAATAATTAACTTGAATCTATGATGGAATAACATAATCGTGCTGTAAAAACGTTTCATTAGCAAATGAAGAACAGAATCTCTCCTCCGGTCGATTAAATCGTGCCCCGGTCGCGAACAGCGCAAGAATTAATCAAGTAAACCGTTCGCACGGGACATCTTTTTCGCACGCGCGTGTTCTTTCAATTTGACCGGGAGTGTCCGGGCGTTTTCCCGGTACCCGGTGCCCGGATTAGGGCCGGCAAGGACAATCAATTTATAGGCGGATTAGTGCCGGCCGAGTGCGCCTTCCTATCGCCACTATCGCCATCCGTCCAGCCCTGCTTAGAAGTCTGCGCTGCGCTGAATATGCTGTGCGAAATATGCTTTTAATCCCCGTCTCGCCTCTCTCCCGCTTCCTCTCTCTCTCCCATTGGCCTTTTTGCAAAAACGGACACTCGTAAATCATCATCCGTTTTTCCGGCCCCGGTCCGGCAGCGTTTGCGCCCGCCAGCGTTCGATCCTGGTAATAAAATCGAACGGGCAGGAACCCCGGGCAACCACTCTCGGACACCGAAACCAACACCACCCACCCAACCCTCACGGCTCGCACCCACACACACAACTCGGGCACGGTCCATGCAAAAGGAATTAATATCAATTAGCCGGTTGCATGTAAATTTTCCCGTACTGACCAATTCCCGGCTGCCCGGGCGCTCGTGTGTGTGTGTGTGAGTGTGGGTGTGTGCATCCGAAGAAAGGGCGCTCTATTATGCGCAAAACCGTAAAGTAATCCAGGCATTGTTTCCTTTCTCACCCTTTGCGCGGGTTTTTCGGTCACCCCAAGCGACATCCGATCATTTGGCTGCATTTTTGCAGCCACGCCGAGAAGAAGATTGGAGGTGGCTAATGGACCGGCTCCGGCTTCCACCACCCATTCAGCAGCAGCAGCAGCAGACAAGCCCTCGTCGTGTCTGATGGTGGGCGCTTTTTACTTCGTACGCCCAATATGTGTGCGGCAGGATTTTGAGTGTGTGTCCGTTTTTTTTCTGTTTATTTAAACGGTCCTGTGTATTTTTTTTATGTACTAGTCTCTACTCCTGTTCGTTGTCATCCGCTCGTCGGGACGGGCGTTGGGGGAGGGGGATTGTCATGGAAATTGTGTCCGTCACATTCGATTCGGGCCCGGGACAGCTTTGGGGGTTTGCTTTCGAAATAGAGGAGAGAACAAAAAGATAAAACACAACCACGCCGCCGAGTCGTTTATTTTGATTGCCGGAGCAGGGAAACCGATACCCATCGGGGGAGTTTCGCGCTGTAAAACGCTGTTGTGAACGCTTGCAGTTAAAGCAGTTAGGACGATTGATTGTGGAGCACGGTAACGACCGGAATTTATGATCAATTTTACGTACCCGGAGACATTATTAAAGTTGGAAGTAAAAACTATAGCAGATGCAGTTTGAGCAATCAGGTACACAATACAAAACACTTAGAAGACAGAATAAAGCTGGGAGTTTTTTTTTACTAGTACTAACCAAACATATAATATTTTGAAAAACTTACAGATATGCATTATTTGCATTTTTAATATAAAAAGCAGTGATTATTTAACATGCTTATACCTACTTAGCTTGCAAATAGAGCAACATATGTCGAGTGAATTCCTTCATTATCTTCCTATTAACCCTACTGTCTACGACCAAAAAACTATACGGATTCATACGACCAGCATGCCCGGGTATGCCATACATTTTGTATGGAAACCGATGGACTTTTGTGTTAAAAAATCTGTAATTTTGATTCTGTGATACGGTGTGATAACTACCTTAATTAAAGTTTTCAGAGTTCTTAATTATATGTAACGTAATATATCATAAAACCAAAATTTTCAAAAATACTTAAGACAATATATTTTTTTTTTACCCCTTACGTCAGCGACTATCATTCCCGGGTATACCATACATTTTGTATGGAAAACGATGGATTTTTGTGTTCAAAGCTCTGTAACTTTGGATGTACTTTTTAGAGAAGTCTCAAAAACTTATACTAAGGTTAATTAGTATGTAACAAACAGCATACTCAAAAACAAAAAACAAAAAACAAAAATTCTTAAGTTAAGTATTTTTTTGCAATTTTTATCCCACACATCTACGACCAGCATACACGGGTATGCTATACATTTTGTATGGAAAAACGATGGATTTTTATGTTTAAAGTTCTATTACTTTGTTTGTACTTATTAGAGAAGTCTGAAAACTTAAACTAAGATTAATTAGTATGTAACATACAATATACTAAAAAGAAAAAAATCAGAAATACTTATCAGAGAAAGAAGAAATATCAGTTAAGTAATTTAATTATTTTTAAGTATGAGGTAAAGATTTACGACCAGTATACCCGTGCATGTCATACTACAAAATGTATCGGTGAATAATCAGTGCATTTATGTGTTCAAAGTTCTGTAATTTTGATTATTTGGTTGGCTTCTAATAGGTTTCTAGAAGTTTTATTCAAATAATCAAAATTACAGAACTTTGAACACATAAATGCACTACACGGGTATGCTGGTCGTAAATGTTTACCTCATACATAACATAATTAAACTAATAAACTTAAGTATTTTTGAAAATTTTGGTTTTTGAATTGTTATATTTTATATAATAAGACACCTTATTTTAAGTTTTCAGACTTGTTTAATAAATACAACCAAAGTTACAGTACTTTAAACACAAAAATCCATCCCTTACCATACAAAATGTATGGTATGCTGGTCGTAGACGTAAGCGGTAAAAAAGGAAAAAAGATAAAATTATTTAATAAAGTATTTTTGAAAATTTTGTTTTTTTATATGTTCAGACTTCTCTAATAAGTACAACCAAAGTTACAGGACTTTAAACTCAAAAATCCATCGTTTTCCATACAAAATGTATGGCATACCCGGGTATGCTGGTCGTAGATGTGAGGGGTACAAACATGTTTTGATTTTAAAAAAATAGTAACAATTTTTTTTTTCAATTTTTTTAAAGCCATATCATAGAAAACATTCTCGTGTAGGAACTTAATTTTTTTGAAGCTGCTAGCTAGAACTTCTAGATTTGGAGATATTGATTTTTAAATTTGAAAAACATACCCGGGTATGAGGTCGTAGACATTAGGGTTAATCAATAGTCAATCAGCTCTTAACGATTTATAATTGTATGTTTTAAATTCGTGTTAAAATCTCTTTACTATTCACTACTCTGGTTGGCTATCATGCAGTGAGCGTTTTTATCATCTCTTTTGTCTCTTGACTGTTTTTAAGTATATTTCTTCAAATATTGTTCCCACTTTGCAGATATTGGTTATTTAACCTCAATTTATGGTACATACTTAGTTCGGTTTTCGAATATTTTGTTAATAGCTTTACACGAGGAGTTTTTTTTAAATCTATTTATGTGTTTATTCGTGTAGGTATGTTTATAGGTGTATTCGACATTGTTTAAAAGTGTGGTTAGGTTAGGTACGTGAGGACAGCTCGATTAGGTAGTTAGGTCAGGTAATTCGATATGGATAAGATAATTAGTATGAGCCTTGCATGTATGTGATAACAGCGTTATGTTTATATTTTTTTCTTTTTTCTTACGAACCTGATGTCAATTCCTTGAGTTTTGTAGAGACAACTACCTCGGACATGTCATCCGCATTAGCACTCACATACTCTATTGGTTTAGATAAATGTTAAATAGTAGCATCATTTGTCGTTCCCATTTTCCAATATGAGTTGCCTATAAAAGAAAAGTACTAAATGCTAAATCGTGATGGCAATAATACTATAATATGTGCAAATGTTGAACAGTATTATAAATCGGCAAGTATGCAATATAGTTTTATCTTATCCATTTCAAACGGAGCTGATGAATCGAGTGAGAACTTCGAGAGTTATTTGAAAATATGTATTCTTTCAACCATAGCTCGATATGAATTATAAACATATTACGGCCAATTTGGATTTGAAATGTTCAAACTTTTAGTGATTATACCCTTTTTCAAATTAGTTTAGAGTGTTTTGCTGTCGCTGTCTGATCTCTTTCTATCCATCAATACATCAGTTTGTGAAATATTGTAACTAAGATTGAAATGTTCGTTTATAGCTAACAAACAGACAGCAGCATCCGGTAAACAACGGAAAGAACCCTCGCTCATCAGCCAGTTGCAAGGAAGTAGGATCTTGAGACGACGAACTCATGGCAGATCCGTCTCCGTTAGCAACAGGAAGATACATCCGGAGGAGACACGATCGTACGAGTTTTATCTTGGCCCCCTGCTCGGAAATAGAACAAACGATCCCATCGAGGGAACACGTTGAACACTCGAGATGCAACGCGAGACCGGAACACGCTTCTCTTATCATCCAACTCAAATGGAGCTGATCAGTGGAGCGAGAACTTTGGCAAGTACTGCTCGATTGTAGTCATTCAAGTGATACGTAGCACATCCCTTCCAAATAGCAACAGGAAGGTACATCCGGAGTACGAGTTTTATTCAGCCACCCCTTTCGGAAATAGAATACACGATTCTATCGAAGGAAGTTGTTGGCCACCTGAGATGCAACCCGAGACCGTAACATGCTTCTGATATCGTCTCCCCGATGATACTTAAGTGACCCAACAAGTTAGACATTGTGAGTCAGGAAATCATTTAAGGGCGGAGTTCCTATCCCATCCTGAACATTACACGGGAAGATATCAAACAACAAACTTACGCCGGAAAGAATGAATTATGAACCGAAAATAATAACACGTAGTTCGAAATGTTCCTGCAGCAACGTTCCTACGGTCTGCAAACAATCGGTGTTCTGTTCAGCGTACCGGATAGCGATTCTTCCAACACCATTCTTCTATCCCGATGAGCTCACATTCCCGAAACGCTCCAGACAACAAAGCCGGGCGCAGGCGTTCGCGCATATCCAGGCGATGGTCAAGGTTACGGGGGTATTCCGCACGTGCGCAGAGTTAGAACACTCATCTAGGACACAATCAAACTGGTGTGTAGTCGGGTGACGGTGGGTGGGTCGGCGCAATGTGCTCTTGGTCAATAAGAGTAGCGAATTGTAAACTTTTACGACCGGATGCAGTCGGACTGGCACCCGTCTGGGCGACATAGTAACTGGAGCAGCAGTTATTTCTTGCCGTAGGTTTCGTGTTCAGCTGCTCTTGCATTTTGTTCGTCTGTAATGCCGTTGCATTGAGAATGCTCGGTAATATTTGATTGGTATGTATTTTGTAACATGTTTTTCCCCATACGTTTTATTTCTGGGTGTTCCAAATTTGTATTCAACACTGTCTAACAAAAACATGATAAATTGTATTGGATAACCATCAATAGTAAATCAAGAACAGGTAATTAAATAACCTTGGGCTGAGATTCTTTGGCTAAAATCCCAAATCTCAATTAGATTCTTAAATCCATTTTTTTTTAAATTAAATTCTGTAACTCACCCGCAAGCACTCAAAGCGGAGTACAAAGTTATCTTCTATGTCAACTATTTGTATTCCTGTTTCTGTACCTGTTGACAAAAGTATTAAACTCAACATAAATCTGCCTGAATGTACCAAACCTTGGATCTTTATGAAGATCTTTTCCTTGGCTATAAAAAGGTCATATGCCTTTCCGCATTGTTGAAGTAATACGCACTGCTCTAATATTACTTGCATTTAATGTATTTGATTTTTATTGTCAAGTGTACCGCTAGATTGATATTTGTTATGTTATGTATGCGTGATTCAAGTCGCGATTATCGCACGGTTTTTGCGAATTTCGAAAAGAATAAAAACATAATAAAAATATACGATATTATGGTTGAAAATTATTACGATTTCCATAACTTTCTTACATTACCAACGCAAAACATTGGCACTTGAAACTGAAAGTCAACAAGCAACACGTTCCAACAGTTCAACAGAACAACAGAAAATGTTCTATTATTCTATCTCTTCTGTTTGAAATTCTTTTATCTATTTATATATTCATTAAATTACCACTTGATTTTGTATTTCTATTAAATAATATGTTTCTGTTGTTCTATTGTTTTATTGTTCGAAATTATAATATTTTTTTAAGTTGTATTGAAAAATTCTATCACAAAAAAAAACCTGTTTTGTTATTTCTTGCCATAAGGGAAAAAATATGAATGATAATCTAAGATCCATCAAACTCACCGCTCGAAATTAAATTATTAAAGATGATGTTAATATGTAAATTATATCAAAAATCCAGACAGATCTAGTATTAGGGCCATGTTTGTTTTACTTACTTTTCCTTTCCTCATCTTGTGTTTTGGGACATAGGATCGTTTTGTGTTAATGTGAGTCAGTTTTTTTTCTTTTTCATTTTTTTATTTAGCTTATCATTCCTTATCTATTTACTTTGAATTTTTGTCGGGTTTTAATAGTATAGTCGGTTATAATAGTATTAAGTTAGTCAATTACTGTTATGCTAGGGTATATAGTTGAACCTTTATAGTTGGCAGATTTATGAATTATAATAAATAAATAAATAAATATTAATCATTATGCTAACAACAGCCAGTAGCACCAGCAAGAAGCAGTAGCAACAGCAACATTGTCTTCAAGATAGCCAATTGGTTTGAAATTTTGAAAAACGGCATGGAGAACTTACAACGAATCTAATTACACATAATTGCAGCAAAAATAGTGTAAGATGAGTCGATCGATGAGTTCCGAACAAACAAATAAAAGTATCACCCACCCTCCTTCTTCTTCATGGCGCTCGTCAAAAATACGCACGGCTAAACGCGAACGTTCACCGGTTTTCGCGAATGCAAACCCCCAAAAAAAACCACTTTCCTGTTTGTGGTCAATTTGCGAAGCGGCCGCAATTTGACAGCCGGCGTCCTCTATCGATCGTGGTGGGGCCGGGGGGGGGGGTGTCGCGAATGTACTACCTCCCCAAATCCGTTGCGAAAAGTTGCGAAAATTGCGGACAACAAACTGCACCCAATCAGTGCATCGCTCCACCCGGAGCGTCCGGAGGGCTTCGGGGGCATCCTGCCCTCGCCACGCATAATTCCATCCAGCACGCCAATCAGCGTTTTGATTGCGCGGTGTTTCGTATCTCCCCGACTCCTTGTTTGGCCGGGGAATCCGGGGAGGAAAGCTCACGCACACTCGCGACGGACGTTCGCGATTCGAATCGGTGCAATCGGTCCCGCCGGGGGAGAGGGTGGGAAATTCGCTAATGAATGAAAACAAATTTGGTAAATGCCCTGCTAGACTCTAATCCTAGGGGCTGTCACATCGGTTGATGGAATCGTACAAATGTGCTGCGTTTCGCAGACATTGAACGTCTTGCACGAGACATGGGAGCATATTTTTGAAAAGCATCCGTGGGCAATTTCTTCGTGGATTTCTGGTCATTCGCTGGGCTGGGCTCTGGTTGGTAATGATCTCTCTCGTTTTCTCTCTTTCTCTTCTCTCTCACACACACACGCAAACCCACAAACACACACACGCTCAATGCAATGATTCATACCCCGTTGTCCCCGAAAGTCCGGAATGTGTGCAGCCTCCGCGTCCAGGCAATAAAAACCTGCCAGGGATAATGGGTTTGCGATGGATTTCGAGGGAAAAACCCCTGGGCAGGATTTTAACGCTGATTGGCAACGGCGTGATCTCATCGCCACCGCGGTGCGTTGCGTGCGTGCCACACACAGCAGGCAAGGGTTCGAATTATAATCGCTTTACTTCGCGGCTCGACGGCCGGGACGGTGCGTTTATGCGTCGATAATGATATTGTGCATCCCGGCCAGCGCTCCCGGCATGCACGCGAAATGTTGCTGCGGTTCACAGCGGTTGCAGCCTTCCAGAACAACAAAATAAACGTGAATGATTAAGTATCGCGCCTAAGCACGCCACACGCCTGTGTGTATTTCATACTTAGCCAGCCAACATTTCAACATTGTTCGGCTCGCGGTCAGCCACCTGATATCCCCAGCGGTTAGAGAATCGGGCAGCCGAACCGAGAAGAAGGAGTCACACATTCCGGGCGTGATTTGCAAATGATTTCATTTCTTCCGACTGACACGCGCGGTAACTAATGTTGCTGCTGGTTTTATTCTGTTTGCTGTTGATGCCCCCTGTTCGGGTACGGTGTTGATTACTGAGCCTGTTTCTTTTGCAGCAGCCGTTGCATGTGGAACAAACTTATGTTTGCATTAAAGAGACGCAACATTTGTATTTTGAACTACAAGAATTGAACGTCATGTAGCTTGCTTGAACGGATTGATATTTCGTTGGAGTAGAAGGTTCTATTTCGTTCTCTCTGCATGGGCTATGGCTCTTAGTTGAACAGGTTGTCCTTGGAATGGTCTTTGTCATCAATCGGACATCCACGACACTCGGCCCGTGGCTGTACGTCATCTATCCACGAATGCATTCTTACTCAGTCTTCAAATGAACGTTGGTTCAAGAGTGTTGGAGGAAGTATACATTGCTATGATTTTATTGAAATTGAATTTTATTGAATTCTTTGAAAAGTAGGATATCCATCCTCACCCTCGGTGACCCAATCCTAATAGAAGAGTTTAAAAAGGTTTAATTACCCTAAGACCTAAGAGATCAAATGACAAACGTGTTTAATTGTTTATGTGCAAGCTCGAGGTCTTACATACCACAGCTTGTAGGTGCGAATCTCAACTGGACCGTCCCCGCATACGCAAGACTGACCTTCCCGGCCATGGGTAATAACCAAGTCAAAGAAAGTCCGTTATTGCAGGTCTAGACGTAGTTGAGATTGTTGTTCCAAGCACAAAAAGAAGGAAATGTTTGTGTACCTTTAACTCTTTGATGGAATATGATGCACTTTTCATTATAAATATTGTCAGGAACTTTGGAAATCTATAGTGTACTAGTGTACTAACTCTCTAGTGTATCTCTGTTTCCTTAGATCTGCATTTGAAGCGTATGGTTTCCAACAGTGTCTTGATGTTGGCTTTAGCATATTTATTTCGTTTAACGAAGCCTGTGAAGATTCTAGCTAGTCTGACTTCTCTGAGAGTATTATGTATTGTAATCTGAGTACTCAAATATCATTCAAAAGCAGGACTTTCTTGAACTCAATACGCATAAAAATTTTGAGCAAGCATCTATTATTGATCTAAATTTTCTCTCTAAAATACAATACCGAATGAGAAATGATTGCTTATGTTCTACTCTTTATAGTGGTGCCATCTGGATGTCTAGCTTTGATCATGTCTATATTATTAAGATCGAATACATTGAAAGACACAAAAACGACGCTAGAAGAATGTTTGGGGATGTACGGCAATATCATCCCATTAGAAGACCAACTACTTTCGTAGTGGGATATAAGTCTTGTATCCGTGTGGTATGCTCCACATATCGACTCTTTACGGCTTTTGCACCGTCAGGATGTCGGATCTTCCAGACAGCTCCTCCCAGCTCGTAGTTCATCATCCAACTTCCGTTCGAAAAAAGAGGGCATTGTCGTCCTCTGCGGGGGGTTTAGAGGGTCACCAGTTGGTATGGGAAAGTGAACCGGTCAGTCGATCCCTTAGATTGAGATACCATGGGATTCAGATCCGGGGTTTAAGATTCTGATTTACCGTGATGTTGATGATGTATTTGTTTTTTTTATTTAATTTTAAACAGATTGTAATTTCCATCACAAAGTTCCATGCTTAATGGTGTACAATAACATTAAAAGAGCCACAAATAATGCCAAGAAGAGCTATTGAACAGGCATTGTTCATGGGACAGGTTAATGCTTTGAAACTAGCTATTGATTTATAATTTTTAAAACAGCGTCCCGAAGTTGTTTTTAAAAATTAGAAGAGTATCTATGCAGATTGAAAATGTTAAGGTAATTCGAGTTGAAGCAGTTTTGAAAAGTTCTTCCGTGCGTAATATTACACTGAACAAAAGCTGAACAACAGTTTGTTTGTAAAATAGTGGCAGTGAGCAGTTGTATGTATTAAACCTTGATGTTTATGTATAGAAGGGACTCGGATCGGAGTAGAAGGATCGGTCCCAAGTCGAATCCGTATCGGTCGGATCGAATCTCTGGTGGAATCAAATTTTCCCATCACTAGCCAATCGACACCAGACGTATCAAGAGTTGTCTAGAGTTGGAATGCTCTCAGTCACAAGAGATTCCGATGTTCCGAGATGTCCGTCCAATAAAGCCGATATTACGAGGATATGTTAGGGGTCGTCGGTATGTATTCCAGGTCCTAGTTAGAGTTAAATTTCAAACTCATTTTTTGCCCTCTTTTTTAAAAAGAGACTCTTTTTAACTCTTTTCTAGCCAATCCATAATTGCAATCTATTTTGACAACAATCATTAGTACAAATTTAGCAATATAAATTTCACGAATAATTTAATTATTTAATTAATAATTTAGTATATAATTTAATTTAATAGAATTTAATAGAATTTAATAATGTAGTAAAGAGTTATTTAATGCGACCGTTTTGATAATCGTTTCAAAAATTCGTTTAAAAATTTAAATAGTTTTAAACGACCCCCAATATCAACATAATGTTTTTAAACAATTATTTTAAACGTCTTATGACTCTCCTCTAAGCAGATGCGGTTTTAAGTAGAGCTGTTTGTAGATTCATAGTCAGAGGTGTTCGCACCTATTTTAATTGCTATTATTATTGCTATTATTAAAAAAGGCAAAAAATGAATAATATCGTCTATCGAGTTTCATGCAAAATGTAGAAGAAAAAAAAAACATCCAAAACGACTTTTGTCTGTCCATTCCCATTCCCAGCGCTGCAGCTGGGTACGGCGAACATTATAAACCTTCTCCCACCTCCCTCCGCGCGATCCCACCCTTTGCCCAAAATGTCCCGAAGAAGTAAAAACGCTAGCGCGCACAAACGACCTTCAGGGCGGCCTTCGCACACGGAACGGAATGGGTTTTTTGGGGGGGAGGAATTATTATTTAGCAACATTTGTTTGTTTGCTGCACCACCACCATCACGAGGAGGGTGTTTTGCCTTATAATGCAATTAAAATTCCTCCCCGGTTACGATGGAAAAGCGGAAACAAACAGCGAAACGCTGCGACGCCATCGCATACGAACCAAACGGTGGGTGGGATGGGTGGCCGTGGAGGAGAGCGAGGAGGGGGGGGGGGAGAAGTCCGATGATCCGAGGGCCCGATTTCCGTGTCGCATCCTCCACCGCGACCCGATCGCGAGTTCAAAACAATGGACCGTCGTTCGGGACAACAAAAAAAAACAAGCGCACACATACACACACAGAGAGTGTTCCACGTGAAATTCCACGTTCGAGATTTCGGAAACGCACAAAATTTAAATGTTCCATCCAGATCCGGGATCCGGCCGTCTGATCGGATCATGTGAAAAATGAAGGAGAAGAAAAAGGAACGAAAATGAGCAAACACGCGAACTTGAAGCGTGCTTATTGCGGATTGCGCGACCGGCCAAACACACACACACAGCCGGACGAGATTTGCGAGACGCAACATGGAGAAGAGTACCGAGGACCGAAGCAATAATAATAAAATAAACCCTGACCACTGACTTCCCTAGAACGCTTCCATCGCGCAGACCACCGCATCAGAACCTAAGAAGAAGAACGAAAAACCACACACACACACATACACCGGGCGAATTAATCGAAGATTCCTCAAACCGAACGGTTTTGTAACGCGTACAGACGCTGAACAAAAAAAAACGCAACGGCCGCACAGTGGGCGACACCGGTGGACATATTGGTGTGAATTTCGCCATCGCCCATGGTGCCGACGGTGATGGCGTTTCGGTCGCCTGACTGCAACACCGGAAGGGGTGGCCACCTGGTGGCGGGAAGGGTGGAAGGGGTTGGGGAAGGGATGAGATCGGTCCGAGCTTCTGCAACCTTAAACTTGAACTATGATTAGTCCGTTCGTTCGTTCGCTTCACGATCGTCGGTGTCCTCGGCGAAGGTCATCTGTGTTTTTAACGGCCGACGACGACGGCGACGATGATGATGATGAGTAAGATCGCTGTAGTACGCGCTGTTGGACGCTGCCCTTTTTTTGTTGCTGCCGCTGCTGTTGTTTGTGGTGGTTGCTGGTGTCGGCGACAGGCGGCCGCACACACGTCATCCGAACGCGTGTGTGAGCGTGTATGTGTGTGTGCACGATAATTTGACATGCGCGTGACGCGATTTTCGGCGAAATTCCTTCCGAAAATTGCTGTGCCGATGTTATTTGGAGCAGCATGCACACACATACACACGAACGTGGACGATTTCTTCCACATTCCAGTGGCATTCGGGGTTGAGCCGGGTTTACCGATCCGGGGAGATCGTTTGCGTGCCAGGGTACGTGTACCAGTTTTCGTCGACAGAGTCCAGAAGGTTTTGCAAGTTAAAATCCTACATTCTGGATATGTCGCAGTATAAGTTATGAAATTGGTGGTCTTTAGTAAACATTAAATTCTTTATATGCTCTATAGGAAGCCAAAGCCAAGGAAGGTTTTAACAAGCTTTTTGCCCCTATATTCCGCAGGAATGCTCTTGTATTTGTCAGTGGTTGTGTAGCAGTTTTTGGAAACGCGAATAATCACATCAGATGCGTAACTCATTCAATTTAAAATTGCTAATTCGGTCATCGATCGTTGAATTCGCATCTAAAAAGTAGCAGATTTGTAAGATGGCCTATGTTTAAGAGCCTCTACAGTTCGCAATATAACATTACGACCAATAAAAAAAACGTTTTTTTTTTTTACAAATAATCGTTAATAATAATCGTTAAAAAATAAATAGTTTTGAACGATTTTGAACATCAAATTATATTTTTTTACGTTTTTTAAATGAAATAAACGCATTTTAAAATTAACGCGCACCCCTTTTTGCAGTTAAGTTACTTTATGTATTTTTATTAATTTATGGTATTATTTTACTCACATATTTTGGTTGCAATTTTTAATGTCATAATGCTGAAAATATAACCTTTCAAACCAAGTATTCTCATGACTGATGTAACATCCATAATATGAAGAAAAAAAAACATAATTTAAGTAGCAGGAAATTAATCGCGATGTTAATCGGTTTAAATGTGTCATCGAAACCCAAACTCATCAGTAAAACAGTGACCTGGATATACTTGTGAAATGTGAGATAATGTATGGAAAAAAATATGTCAAAAAAGCCGAACACCCGGCTCCCTTAGTAGCAACTGTTTGCAACTGTTTTGCACAAATTATTTATTATTTGTTTTGTTTAATGTTGTAATAATGATTTTGTAATGTAGAAGAATCGATTTCATCGTTTTATCCTTAATAAACAAACGATAGTTAAACTATGTTGCAGATTATATAAACAAATCAAGCAACAACAACATGGTAGAGTTCCTCGGTACCTATCTTAGACAGCGTTGCAAAATGATAAACGATTATAGAAAACTGGAATAAAAATCTAAAAGTTATTGAAGAAATCATAAACAATGGAATTTTTGACAAATTTGTAAATCAATATATTATTTATATTTTTTTAATACAGACGCTTGAATAGTTTGACAGTTCGTTATATAACTGTACGTCTTTTTTTGTTTAATTTTTCAGAATAGAACGAAAGCTTGAAAATATGAAAGAAAGACATGTTCTACTAAGTTGTAGTCAATAAACAAAATACGTTTTGTCGGGTTATCACTCTGGATTGGGGTAAAAGCTTTAAAGTATGTCAAGGTTATTAACTCATTGACTTCAATTTTCGATTTAACGACGCATTAAACACGATTTACATACAATACGGCTACCCTTCGAACGGTCATGCTGGCAATAAAAAAAAACGATTAACATCGCTTATAAGACTATTTCTGTCTACGTTCATTATGTTCTTCACATGCTACGGGTATTGACCCAGTATTTAATACTGTTGTGAATAATAAAATTTACTTGATGCACCATACTCTATCCTTTTGTCAATTCTTTCTGAAGCCGTTTATAAAGACTGCAACTTTCACTTGACAGCAACTGTCAGACGCTCTTTTCACTGATGTGATACTGAACTTAGCATACAAAATGCAAAATAAACAAGTAATTTCATTAGCGAAACTTAAATTTCACTCAACGTAGGCTGACGAGAAATGGTTCAATGAAATTCCGTTTGACAGCTCGCTCAAGTGACAGCGTGAAATGGCGTCAGGGATGAACAAACCTTTGTGATGATCGTTATAAATAAAAGCAACCAATATACCCTTACTGCCGCTCCTGTATGAAACCTTTTGATATGTCCCCCCGTGATTATCGACGCTAGCTGCATGGAACTATTCATTTGACAGATGATTAATCTACGTGTGGTCACAATCTTGCACCGTCTGTTTACGTTTCAAAGGGCATCGTTTGATAGTTACAGCTCGTTTGGTTTAGAAATGCATTGTGCCCGGAAACTTTCAATCAGGTGAAGTGATGATGAGTGAAAGTTCCCGATGGATGAAAGCTGCCGCCATCTTCCTGCACCTTCAGTCTATTATGACGAAAAATACAATCCATGCTCGGCATCGTGTCTACACAAGATGAGTTATAGTTGAAGTTATGTGACATGGAGCATTGAGTAGAATAAAATAAATAAAATATGACTGTAATAAAAAATAAAATAAATATAATAATGGTATTAATATACACTCCGTAACATAACTATACACCCACCTGTGTTTTTTTTTTTTTGAGAATAAAACGAAAACTTGAAGAGATACATGAAAATGATGTTCTACTAAGTTGTTGATAATACCATCTGTGATGATTTTTTCACATTTTCACACACACTGATCCGACTATTTTTTCATCACCGTCAAAATCCCTCCCTGTAACATAACTATACGCCCACTTACGAATGTTTTTTTTTCAATACAAAAAATCGTTTTGAAATTCGATAAAAATATAGGAACATTTAAACGATCTTGAATAATGTAGGCATATTTTTGAAAGATTTTTTGAATGCATAATGACTTGTATAATGTACTTTTTAGGCACAAAATCGGAGAGATCGGTCCAGATGAGATTCGAATGCACAACATGCGGTGTGTAAGACCTTGTGCTTGCGCACGGGACAATTTAGTATCAGGAATGAGGTTTCCTCAAACCACATCCAGAGCCATAACCCTCTCAATATACTTAATCATCTTCTAATTATGATTATTTTTCTCAGTGTTGTATTGGTGCTCTATATCACTGCTATTTGTGATATGTGTTATTTAGTCTTTTTTCCGTGCTTTCCACTTTGCTTCGTCTATGCCTCCATTACTGTCTCTTTCATTAATGTTATCACTTCTTTTGTTGTCTTTCCCGATCTCTTCTTCCAATTGTTTTTCAGTTTTTCGTAGGTTATATTGCCTAATTCTCTTCCGGCTCCGCACACTCCCGGCAGATTCCGTTCTCCTCGATTTTCATTTTTGCCAGCCAGTATTTAGGTAGATCGTGTCCATCTAGTATTCTGTTCATTATTTTTATTTCACGTGTTGTTAGATTTATGTCTTGGTACCATAGATTAATTTCAGATTCTTTTTGAAATTCTTCATTTTTTTTCTTTTGTTTTCGCATTGTGTCTTGTACCTTTCTTTAGTATTATTGATTTTATATTATTTTGAGCCATATTTGTTATGTCACATAATCGTAGTTTGTTGTCTAGTTCTTCATTTTCTATAGCTCCCTGCTTAGCTAGTTCGTCAGGAATGAACCTTTAAAGAATCGATATTTGAAAGTTGTTTTTCTGTGTTGCTATTGTTTTTTTTTATTATAGCTTTGGGTTATCTAATGCGATTTATTAAAATTCATATCATTTGTTTGGCGCTAGCCTTCTAGTAAATTTCATACGTTGTATTCAATTCGATCATGGTTTTTAATGTTTTGCTCATTATTGCAAGAGTCTGCATGGAGATATTTCTTTTAATATGCTTTTTATCCGTTTGATGCAATCATTCCCTGCAAACAGATTTACAAGTTGTAGCTTACAAGGAATATTCTTTGCAGAGAAACTCCTCCCTCCAATACTCCGACGTCGCACACTACAACAATCTCATCGGAATCAATCTAAAAATTAACCACCCCGGTGCCGGCGGTTCGACAAATTTCTTCCATCGGGCAGAGGCGTCGGTACTTATTTTTTTTAATTCCCATCTTCCCGGCCGAGCTGCATCAATTCCAGCTGCAGCCCCGAACGCAGGGAACGTCATCATCGCCATCATCACCATCAGCATCATCCTCGGCGCGTAAGTGATTTTGCCGGGCAATTTTGCACATTCACCCTTTCGCGAGAGACTTCGCATCGCATCGGAACCGGCTCCAGCGGCGGGCGCAAAAATTCGATTCCGCACCCGGTCCCGGGACCGGGGACGAGGCTTCATTTATGAATAATTCGATCCCGGCCGGCCAGGAGCAAGCGGCGCAGGGGGAGAAATAATGTTCAAAATAAGTTTTAAAACCCTTTCTTACAGCGAAACGCACCGTCGTCGGGGCAGCAAACGTCGTAAACACAATAAAAAAGCGTGTTTTTGTTGCTGATGCTGCTGCTGCTGCTGCGGCCGCTATCGTCGAGGCAGACGCAAACGCTAAAACATAAAACTTCACTCGATACGTTGCCCGGTGCGCGTCTCATAAGTTTAGCGTGTGCGTTTTTGTTCTTTTTTCTTCGTTCTTCCTCTACGACCAAAGTAAAAGCTAAGAATCCCGTGCGTTCTAGTGCGCGAGAGCGCGCGGGCGCTCGCAACGAAACGAAAGACTTGAGCCAGAAGCGACGAACCCCGTCTGGGTGGGGCCGCAGCGTGTTTATGTAACAGGCGTGCTCGCTCGCTCGCTCGCACAGTCGCCCGGTCGCGCACAAGGCGGAGCGGAAAAAAGGGCCACAACCGCACAAATTGCGGAGGAAGCGTTTGCGGCCTTGGAAGGTCGTCATCCTGTGTGCTGTGCTGTTGCCTGCTGTCCACGGGCGTGTGTGTGCGCGCGCGCGCCCGCTAACACGGCAAACCGCGACCGTACGACGATGACGACGGGTTCATGTTTTCCCCCTTCCCACGGCGATTTCCAACCCTTCCTCTTGGCATGATGACGATGAACTCGATTTTCCCTCCACGGCCGCCGTCGATCCGTCCTGGCAGTCCGGCCGGTCATCGATCGCTCGAGACGGTGTATCATCCTGTCGCCGCGAGGGGTAACGTTCTCATCACCAGCCCGCGTCCGATTCGCGTCCCTCCCTCCCTCCCTTTCGCTTCGGCCGCCGGCCGCCCGGTGCGGATACGATAATCTGCCCGATCTGATCCGATCTGCCAGACGCTGTCCATCCGGATTAAAGGATGGGCCGAAGACGAACGAGACGGAGCGACAGTCGGAAGTTCACCGATCGATCATCGTTCTGCTGAGTGGTATGTATTTATGTGCTTTTTTAATTATTATTATTTTTTTCATTTATTATTATTTTAATGTTTTAAATATTAGTTTTTTTATTATTTAAAACAATAATATACTTCTAAAGCTGCTAATTTGTTTAACAAAATATTGCTTTATATTACGAGAAAAAATAATAAAAACGAGCATCACTGAGTACCTCTTCTTATTTCGTAACGCAAAGAACTCGCCTGCAGCGCCCGCCCGGTGGAAATAAATTATCCTGCATCCTGCTGCCAACACCCCTCCCCCCACCGCGCCCTCCCGGCATCCGAAAACCGTTTACCCCTTTCGATTGATGGGCGATCACCGGGGCTGCGTAATCAGCGTCAAAAGCGGGCTGTCATCGTCATCGGCCACCGGTTCGACGACGATATTAACTACGGCCGGCCGGGGTCGGGGTCGCCGGCGCATCCGGTCGCGCGGCGAATCCGGTGCGGATCGAACACGCCCGGCCCGGCGGATTGGAAATGGATTTCTGCCTTTAAATGACCCACCGAACCGACCGGGCGACATGGGCCGCACCGGGGTTCGTCGCTTACCGGGGCGGCGTTGAAGTCTTTCGTTTCTTTTTGCGCTTTCAGGCCTCTGGCAGGGTTCCAGGGGGGAGGGGGGAGCACAAATGATGAGTAACGACTCGTGGAAGTATGAGGGACAAAATGGCGCAATGAAGAAGAAGAGAGGAAGAAGAAGAAAAAAACGTTAATTTAATGTGTCAGAAGGAAGAGGTAATTGATTCTTCGGATATTTCTACGCGTTTACCATAAAATTGCCAACCACCCCGTGGTTCGGAGGGTTCTACTCTTCGTGCTGCTGCCTCTTCTTCCTCCTCCATCGCGTCCGCTCTGTCTCTTTCGCGCTTCTTCCCTCCCAGATCAATCCTTTCGGAGATCTGGATTGGATTGGAGCCGGGACATCGGAGGACAACGCGCGAGCGAGCGCGCGCGCCCGCAACAACAAAAAAAGATACACGCACACACCTCATCCCCTAACACTTATAATGAATCGCGACGCGGAGTCGAATCGCGCGGAGCGGAAGGGAGGGTCGTTCGAGGCTCAATCACCCTTACCGACTGCCGAATAGAGCGCGAAACCTTCCTCGCGCGGCCGGTGCCGTGCGCTTTTGTTAGCATTTTCAACAACAACTACAGCAAAAGCCCCAGCAACAATGTTTCGCCTTTTTCGCGTTTGCGTTCTCGGTTTCGATCATTTCAATTTCGACGATTTCGACAATCCGCGTTTCCGCCGCCGCGGATTCCGGTCCGGCTGGGGGGGGGGGGGGGGGGGGGGGGGGGGGGGGGGGGGGGGGGGGGGGGGGGGGGGGGGGGGGGGGGGGGGGTGGAAGGTTTGCTGCTGCGGTGACGGTCTATCGATGACGTCTTCGGGTTGCCTGCCCTGGAGCCCGCGAGAGGGAGAGAAGAAACGATTTTTTCTTCTGCCAAAAAATGTGTGTGCGCGCGCGAGAAGAAGAGCTCAGAATCAATATCCGCATTTTCGGCTCACCGGCTGGCGTGTGAGAAGATGTTGCGGCTCGGATTCTGGTTCTGGTGGTTTGCTGTGGGTTTTTGTGTTTTTTTAATTGCCTGAGAACACAGATCACAATAGCGCACCAAGTGCTGCGATGGTCGGTGTATATTTAAGGTATTTTTAAAACTTGTTATTATTAATTATAAAATTAATTATAATTATATTAATTACTAAACAAAAGCAGCAATAATTCATCCGATATTAGGGTATAAACGCAAGATGCGCCCAAAAACGAACCCGTATAGTATATATGGATATATGCAACTAAATTTCAGGCAAAGCAGGAGATCAGAAGATTTGTTAAAGTAAACATTATTTGGATCAATTTTAATAATGCTTTGTTGTGTGATTATTTTTATGTTGAGTTTTCTCAGGCTTGGGTTGCTCGAGAGAGTCGGATAAGAAGGAGGATAGTGCCAGGGAGGATCTTAAAAGATCATGTCCTCATTATAAATGTAAAGTTTGTTTTTTATTTCACACAAATATCGCTCAGGAAACATAAAACATGCCTTCATTATATTTGTGCTATTCTTTCTACAAAGAATGGTTTAAAATTTAAAACATTTTAATAAATTTTGAAAATTGTTTCATGCATACAGTCGTTTTACAGTCCGTGACTTAGCTATACAACCACCTGTTTTTTAGAGTTAAATGAAAATTTGAAGAGATAGATAAAAATTATGTTCTTCTAAATTACAGATAATAACAATATAAATCGAGCGAACATTTTTATACATTCTGTCACATTTCTTAAGTACTTCAACGTTGGCTCATTAATGCGATTGTTTTTCGATTTTTAGAAGCATTTAAAAATTAATAATGAATAACAAGCCATTTTAAGGCAGCTTTTATGATTTGTTAAATAAAGTTGGATCGGCAATTGATTCACACAGTTCAATAGCTTATGTTTTGAGCATTATGAAAAAAAAATGGAACCAAAACATGCCACCAAAAAAGTACTAAAAATCAAATTACACGTAAGTTCGTACGTCGATCTTAAAAAGTGCGTAGAAGAAGTCATAATGCGGTGCAACAATCGAAAATTCAACGCATCAATGAGCTAATAACTTGGACACACTTGTCAAATGTGAGATAATGCATAAAGCATATGTAAAAAAAAATAGAAAAATAATCAAAACATGTATTTCGATATCATCTACAGCCGAGTAGAACATACAGCCGAGTAGAACAGAATTTTCATCTATCTCTTCACTGACAACGAAGTAAAACAAATCACTTTAACACTGTCTAACACCTAATAGAAAATAAGAATACAATAATGCGGCGTCCATAAATTACGCCACGCTTAAATCGAGAGTTCTTGATTAACGTCGCATATAAGACACGCAGATGTCGGCAGCAACTGTCTTCGTGAATACATTTCTTATGCTTCTTACAGGTGTTGAATCAGTGATATAATTGAAAGAGTATCATTAGTGCAATAATGTCGAATAGGCAATACTGTCGAATAGTCGAATATACACACGAAGCTAAATTAATAACAACAACAAATGCTAATACACTAAATATACACTAAAATACACTAAATACACTAAATTCTCTGTTCACATTCTAGAACCTGTATAAAAAGGAGCATATAAAGTTTTAGAAAATCATTCAAAAATGTGCCTGTAGTATTTAAGGTCGTGTAAAAATGTCTATATTTTTTCAGAATTTTAAAATGAATGCTTATCGGAAAAAAAGCGAATTTTCGAACGAGGTTGTATACGTATGGTACATGGAGCAATTTCGTCCATGAAGAAACTAATAATAATAATGTATGTAAAAATATTAGAAAATCATAAAAATACGTATTTTGCTTTTAGACTTAAATTAGAACAACCTCATTTTCATCTAACTTGTCATAGTTTTGTTCTATATTCTAAAATAGATGGTCTCCGAAGCATCTCCGTTTTGTTCAAAATATTTTTTTTAAATAAAATTTTAATTTATCATTTATTTTTTTTCAACAACCGATCGATGACACCAACAGCGTGAGAATATTACACATAAAACACTACCTGTGTGCGCAGAAATCGTGGAAAAAACCAAAAAAAAAAATCCAATCCCAACTCCGAAGCCCAAGCCGGGTCATTCTAGTTCACTACAAGCTGCATCACGACTGCCTTGATGAGCCAACAAGAAAACAAGCGCTGCTCTTATAAGCACGAGTGAAGAGTGGTAGAAAAAAAAACGACACAACGGAGCAAAACGGACCGGAACCGGACCATCAAAATAGCCCATTGCTCATCCAAATTAAATGGCGTTCGCGCGCAAAAATTTCGACGCGCGCAAAAGACTCGCTAAATCGACATGCAGTTGCGTGGCGGGAGCGATGCGCGGCGTCACTGCTGCGCGGCAAAGGGAGGAAAACATGGAAAATTGTTTTCAAGATGTTCCGTTGAACCCCCCCTCGGGCCGGAATCTCACAGCATTCGCGAGTGGTGCATTCGCGTAAATGAAGCAAAGCGAGCAGCAGCATCAAATAAACGAACAAACAAAAATAGGCACGCGAGAGAGAGAGAGAGAGAGAGAGAGAGAGAGAGAGAGAGAGAGGATAAAAAAAACTCGAAACACAACGAAGCAGAATGCGGCGTGCGATTTTTGTTGCGTTTTTTTTTTTGTTTTCGTTGCAAAGTGTGAACAAGCAACCGAAATCGGTGCCCCGTTCGGGGGCTAACACATCTCACACACACACATACAAACTTGGGGGATAAACGGTGGGGAGCAGAGGGGTGGGCAAAACGGTGTAAAAACAATTTCATTGCGGCTCATCAGCAGGCGCTAATAGTTTCCTCATTGGTGCGTTATAAGCAAACTTCGACGTCCGTTAGAATATGCGTCGGACGATAATGCATTTGGCTGGTCCGCGACCGCCCCGGGAAGCGTTCTGTAAAGATGAACAAAACAGAACAAAAACAACACCACAAATAAGTCATTTGCGATTGTGTGCAATCACGAGATCGGCAAGGTTTTTGTTGCAGGATCCACAGAAACGGAACATGCAGTTATGCGCTTTGCACGGAGGAGATGAAAAAAGTAGCCGATATGTATGGAGATCCTGTGAAATTGAAATGCAAGGTAAATAAGATTGATGCACTATTCGCATGTTTTACATCCGCGTTTTTAGTCTCTTAGCCAGTTACTGTAACTTGAAGTTATTATCTCAATTTAACGACCTAAGAGGTTTCGCAATTAGAATAATCTGTACAAAGCCCCAACGTGACTTCAATTCGTATATTTAGTAATAGCTAGATAAAAGCAGTGATTTAATAGCAAAAGAGAATTAAAAACCTTGAGAAAATTACCACACGCAAAGATCAACTCACTAGACATTGAAAAGAAAGTAGAAAAACCACTTACCTTATAGGCGGTGTCCATAACGCTAAAGTAACGCTAAAGTTCAGAATGTTCGACCCCATCATCCAGATGTGTTAAAAAAACGTATTGGTGGAAGTAACTCTCCTCCAAAAAACGTGTTACGTCTTGGATTCCTTCACTTCCAATCTCTCCTATGTAACACATCGTAACGCTTTTAGTAACCCCTCTATCATCCTTATGAGCGTTACGTTATTTATGGACTCCACCATATACTCATACTAATTTAAACATATGGACCTGTCAGTGCTGAAAAGTTCCATCCAATCTATGATCTACATGCTTTGCTTCTCAGATTTTTAAATTCTTGTAAATGACTTGTAAGACTATTAAAACAAAAATTATTTGCTTGCTTCTAGAAAAATGGAGTTATTATAATTCGACTTTTACTGCTTGAACGTTTGAAGAAATGTTGCTTGGCAGGAGCTGAACGGGAGTGATTCGCAGAACATATTCCATGAGCTGCATTTCGTGTTTTCTGGAAAAGACGTAACTTTTGGAGATCGGCAGGGGCAGGGAGCGATATTGGTTATGATGTACATTTCTGATATTTGATGTGGATGACAGGCTAATACTCGTTTAAATGTCGATCTTAACGGACTAGAAGGCTTGTTGAAGTTTTAACAATGGCCTTAAATATAACTAAGACTAAAGAGCTTTTCGATCCAATTGATAAGAATCGAGACGAGTTTCAGAGATGAAATATCTGGGAGTAATCATGCACATTAGACTAAACTTTGGAAGAAAAAAAGAAACCCTACTGTATTTTAAAAAGAGATCTTGCAAAAAAAAATGGGAATGGTTACACTAATGAAGCCGAGAACTCCATACATAATTTTTGTGTTTCTGTGAAGTGTAGAGAATAGGGCATTCGTGTGTTTGATGAACTCGATGTGTTCCAAAGTTCCAAAGTTCCAAGTTCCATGTGCTCTATTTTATCCATACCAACACTCGTAAAAAACATACTGATTATGGATGTTTTGCTTTGCTCTAATTATTTTAGGGAGTCTTAGGGAGTTACAGTACTTAGTGATGATGAATGTATCTGTTTTTTTTTTGTTCTTGTTCTTGATAAATATTTGTAGAAAAAAAAGAATCTAGATATGAATACATAGGAACTACGTATCAACAGTGTATAGTTGTATATCTAACCCCGTATTCCCAGGTAGTACAGAGTTGGTGCATGGGAACGTACTATAAAATGAAAGAATCTGTTTAGTAAAAAACATAGTAACCAAAACATATTGCTTATCAATTTGGTAGATGTCTCTTTAAAATTGATGGCGAGATTCTTCAACTTCGATTCTGACCGAGGATATCAAGTTTTTATCAAAAAATAATCAATCATATCATAATAATCAGTCCTCAAGAGACCGAGACAATGCCAAGTTTGGAACACCGAATGCGATATTCTCAGCAACCAGTGGCAGAAGCCGCTCCAACGTCTGTGAATACAATAGGATATGATCCTGTCGGACATTCGAGAGATGTAAATAAGACACAATTTATATACGTTCCATAATCAATTAAATCATAATTAAAAATAAAAGTCTATTATTCGGAATAGGATACTAACTGTGTTTATCCATCGAGAGCATCCGTTTAAGCAAAGTCGCACAGATAACATCTTCTAATCAGGAATGCATGTTTCGGATGTCTCTCCTGTAGAAAAGCTTCCACCAGCGCATCCAGTTCTGATTGATTCGTTTATTAATTAATTTAATCATGCTATCATTATCCACTTGACCCTGCACTACCACCTCCCCGTTTGCGCTCCCACTTCCGTCACCCACACAGGTCGTGCGGAGCGTAACAGCAGAACAAAGAATGGCGGAGAGGGGGTTAGTGTTGCGTTTCTTCGCTGTCTGCAAGTGGACAGCCTTACAAACTAGCCAACCGGTCGGGTGGTGCGTCACCGGCTCTCTGAGGTGCGTTCTGTAAATTGAGCATTTCCCCTCGTCGGTACGCCTTCCCCGTCAACACTGGAACCGTCCGGTGTTTGCATCCCGCATTAAGATCTACCACCGCCCTAAACCTAGGAAGATGCGCCACCGGGCACCATTCTGTCTAATTGGACCGGCACGCACGACCGTGCTGATTTCGTGTTTCAATCCTAAGCAAGAGAACCAGAACCACCGGCGGCGGTGCTGTCTGGTGTTTGCGGTTTGAACGAAATCGAACAAAATCGAACGCTCTGGACCAGAACACTACAAGGGCAGCGAGCACGATGCAGCAAATGGTAATGGACGTGAAATCAAATCAATGTCAATGTAGTAAGAACGAAATAAATGTAATGAAAAAAAAAACAAATTAAAATAAGAATGTATGGAAAAAAGTACAAAAAAAAGTTAAAACACCTTGCGATAAAAACTATTCCACTTCTGAGGGCTTAAAAGTAAGACACAAAGCAGCTCGACGTTGAACTAGTTCTTCGAAGCAGAACCTTACCACTGTCACTTTCTCTCTTTATCTCTCTCTCTCTCTTTCTCTCTCTCTCTTTCTCTCTTTTCTAGCGGGATGCGTCAGTTTGGCGAAACTGATCGAAAACATTGATCGTAAACATGTGACAGTAAAGAACAGCAACTGAAGATGTAAACAAGTCTCAACTTGGACCATTTTGCGATTTTACGGATCATTTTCCCATGCACAACCGAGCGAATAAAACTATCAGTGACGCGAAACTCCGACCTTGCTGATGCAAGATTGTCAAATCAGCGCGTTATAACGTTTCCATTACTATTCACACAATTCCGAACAAGTTGATAAACTTGTCGCACGGATAAAAACGTACACGGCGGTAACATCAGTCAACGAATTCATAACATCACATCCTTCCGCACGATCTGCCAAAAAAAACCAAATGTTCTGGAACGTATAAACGTGAGCGGATGGGAGTAAAAGTAAGGTAGGTTAAAATGTTTAAATAAAATAAGGCTTTCGTGGAAAAGACGGCTCCACGAAGCGATTAAAACGAGCGCAGTTCAAGCGTTACAGCGAATCTGGTTTGAGGTTGAAAATGGGAGATTTGGGGAAACATTTTGCACAGACTCTATTGCTACCGGAATGCCACCAGCCAGCGTTCCTCCCGAGCGTTCGTCGGTTCAGGCGCTCAGGCCGGCCCACTTGATGAAGTCGGCCAGCTCGCGCACGGGCAGGTCGTTCGAGATGGCCTTCACCCGCAGGTTGCGATCCGTCGTCAGGAGCACGACGTGCAGCGTTACGTACCTGGTGCCGGCTGCGAGAGAGAGAGAGAGAGAGGGAGAGAAAAAAGGTGGAAAACAAATTACTAAAGGTCACACAATAGTTCGCTAGAAGGGACGTTCAGGGGTCTAGCGACAAGTTGCTGCACGCGTTTGAAGAAACACTTTCCTTTTTTCTAGAATAAAATGAAAAATCGAAGTGAAGTGAAAGTGATGTTCTACAAAATTGTAGTAAATAACCAAATACGTCTTTTGATGGTTTTTGAACCTATTTACAAGCACTATTATTATTTTTTACGCCATGGCCTATATAGCCCTATGTAACATAACTTACGAAATTTCATTTAGAAGATAAATAAACGTATAAAAAATCGTTAAAAATATAAGTAGTTTCGAACGACCTTGAGTATCGTTGGGATATTTTTGAACGATTTTTATACACGCATTATGATCACTTCTATGCAGTTTTTAGGCTTTGAATACGGGATTCCGTGTATTTTGATTTTTGACATTTTTTTGGTCACGTGTTTTGGCTTCAATTGTTTCTGCCATAGTGCTTGAAACGCGTATGCGATGTTTTAAATTCGAATCATTAAATTCGAAAACCAAACGGATCTATGCTAATACAAACTGCGAGTGGTTCTTTAGATATGTTACTGGCTGTATAAGGATCAAGTTGACTGCAGAAAAATTATTACATTAAAGGACAACTTATTAGTTAGCATTATCAGTAGCTCCACATTCCCAATACAGTGGAACCTTCCAAAGTTAGCAGTCTCTTCGACTTTCTTCTTAGCTCAAGAATGTGAGAGACACGACGGTTTTTCTTCTCAAAGCAATTTTGTAATGCAAGTTAGCCAACTCATGCACCTAGCGGAACAAACGCTTCACAGATGACAGATTTCCGATCGCTTCTATTTGATACATGTGTTTTTGAAGGCAAACGACCTCAATTGGAACATGTTTTTTAAGTTAACAAACACTTGATTATACTTTCTATATTGTTAGATAGTAAGTATAAACGCATCCCAGGAGAACTGACAGTCAATATAGCAAGAGCTGGGACGACGTTGGGCGTACAAAAAGCATGTGCAGATTTGGGAGATTAATCTTTGGAGGACTTTGTATCTTTAAGAGACAACCAACGTATTAAATACGAAGGGCCTGTATAAATGAGAGTCTTTGAGAGATTCTCTATCTACGAAAGATGCTATAGTTGGAAGGTTTCACTGTATATATTCATAGGGTTATATATGAGTGGTGCTATTATTACGGAACGCGTAAAAAATGTGTTTAAAAATGATGGATTTATCTGGAATTCTGGAACTTGCAGACTGTGTTGAGATGAGATCTGTAGCTACCAACAAACGATAAAAAAAAGAAGTGCATTGCAGTACGCTTTCAACCCTGATCCGCTTAGCATGAGCCTTGAAGGGACAACGGTCCCATATAAGAGGCTCCTGATTGAATTTGTAATGGAAATCGATATCTTCCTAGGGTGTATTTCTCATTTTGATGGTCAGATTAAACTACTTAGTTAGGGTATAGGTATTCCAAACGCCAAATGTGACCCACTTTGCCAGAGTATAACCGATACACTTACCACGAGTTTCTTGAACCGGATTCCGGCAGAGGTTCAAGGCCGTCTCGAGGATGCGATCGTCGTTGGACTTGAGCTCCCCGACGTCGTCCTCCACCGTGAAGGAGGACGTTTTCAGTATGGATCCTTTCGTCGTCACGCACCTGTGGGTGAGAGTTGCGAGGAGACAAAAAAAGGGGCCGCATGAGTTCGCTCTCAGTTCTTAAACTGTCTTGCCATCGCCTTTTAGAGCGTATTCTTTTTGTTTTCGAAATGCAACACTTACTTGACGGCTGGGTTGCGCGCCTTGATGAACTGTAGCGCTTTCTTCGACGCGTCGGCAACCTTGGCGGCGTGCTGCAGGCTAGCGGTGGAGACGGCACTGTTGCTAAACGGCGTCGCAGACGCCACGGTGGAGTCGATCGGGCCGGCCGTGCGCAGCGTTGCCTCGGCGATGCTCACCGAGGTCGTCGGCTGGTGTTTCGGTGACTGATGGCGGATTCCTTTCGACAGCCCCTCGAGCTCATTGATCACTGTGTGGAATGAAGCGAAACAGCAAGAAGCAGAACTTGTTAGGTCGAACTTTTTGTATGTCTGGAACTTTCAATGCTTTTTGTCACATTCTGATGGATTCTTTCAGGACATTCTTAATGCTTTTTGGAGCTGATCCTACGTGGGTTTGAACAATTTTCATAGAAATTTTGTTGCTTTGTTCATAACAACACTTCTAGAGAATAATAATTATTGAAACTTATTACTATTTTCTGATGGAGGACATCGAATTCTACTTTCTAAACTTTACAGGCACTTTCTACTATTTAAATATTTTTAATTTCTGTATACGATAGGTATAGTGATAGGAAGGTATAGTTATAACGAACAGCATGAAATAATTCAACTGACATTTCATAATATTTGTTGAAAAAATACATTGCATTAGAAATAACTAGATCAAGAGATAAACTTTTCAAGTTAATGCTATAATCTGATTTTTTAAATATGAGTTAATACATAATACCATCGTCAAGACCTAGTTAATGCTAATCTCAACGTCTAATACAGAGACGTCAAAGTTGACGTAAGGTTCAATTTAAAAGCGTTTAGCAACTAAGTAACTTTGTTTTACATTTAGGTTTTCGTAATTCTAACTGAAACGTTAAGTTAATCAACATATTTTTCCTAACTTTTACGACTTTTTGCCATCGTTCAGAAACACTCCAGATTGCTTGTTAAAATAAAGTTTTCGCCTTTGGAGAAAATTCAGGAATAGCTCTATTTTTGTGGTCGATTCCTTGAGTGACCGGAATCAAGAACTTCTTTACTCGAACGGAATGCATGGATATCGGATGGAGCAATGTCTGGAAGACAATGTTTTGACCTGTGAGGCAACTTGGGACTGAGGCGACGCTCGACATTTCCCGACATTTCAGTTCATGATGGACCCATGCTTCTTGTTTTATGGATCATTCCTCACGAATTCAGCCGGTTGGAAATGTCTTGGGAGGTCACTTCTAGTGTGGAATCTAGCTATTCTTGCGTCTATCGGGAGCAATGTCTCCACATGAGTGTCCGATCCTTGCCGTTTGTAGTTTTCAAGGTCGAAGGAGCCATTTGTTGAAGCGAGGAGTTCAAGAATTCCAGGAACTCATTTGGATTCGTCACAAAACCTAAAATGAATGCTTTTTATTTGCGGAACCTAATATTGTCCAAGAAATCAATCCCTCATAAGCAATCATTACTTTCTACTTGTTGAGCATTAGTCTGTTTCCGTACCATATTCTCTCTTTTTCATCGCGATCATAACCAATCATAACCAATCATGTCCCAAAATTGCTGCTTTGTAGGCAAAATTTGGTGACACAGACAAAAAAATGAGATTAAATTATTAGTTAGATACTCATTAATTTGACAAGCTACAACCGAGAGGCATGAATTTCAAATTTTAGGGTTTGAATTTTTCGTATTAAAAAAAGCCTCCATATCCTGGATACTTACCAATGATTGGCACCATTAGTTGATAGAGTGGATGCGCTTTAGCGATCACTTCGATGGCGGGCAGGTAGTCGACGAAGCAGTTCGTGTCCGGTACGAGAAAGCGCGGATGTACCTCGATACTAACCGCGATCGTGCTCTGCGACAGAATGTCCTGCGGAAGAAAAAAAAATGAGGAAAAAAGCGGATAAGAAGCGTTCGGAGAGTTGAGAATGTCATCCTAAAAAAAGAGAACAAGTGCGCTTCTGTATGTGCTGCGTGCACCCCGTGGTACGTGCCGCGAACAAAAGTAGAGCAACATATCACGCGGGCTAAGGATGTTCCTGAAAAAAGCAACCAGAAACGGAGCAGAAAAGAGCACTCACACACAGCAGCGGCGAAAAACCGCGCACCTGAGCGGAATAATCAATAAAAGCGCGACCGCGCACGCCTCTTTCGCCGGTCTAATTGGTGCGATCAGAATTGCAACGCATCGCGACAATCCGCCCGTGGCGTCCGTGGCGCGACCTTCGTCCGCGCTCATTGCACATGCAGCACCGGCAGCGGTTGGCAACAGGCCCGGCGCCGACGCGCGTCACCTCGGGTCGCAGCACGGTCCCACGGTGCACGCGCGAGACGGAACGCAAGAACGGAGAGCGCACCGGGCCGGGGGAAGAAATTAGAACGATCCCGGCAAGCATAACTCACCGCGTGCGTTTTATTTGCATTCGCGAACGCACGCTCGGTGGCAAGGCGAGCATAATATGCGCCGACACGGTAGAAAGTACAGTGCCTGGCGTTCGTATTGAGTTTTTTCCTCCATTTTTATTCCATCTAACATCCTCGAGCTTCTTCCATGGCGTTCAAAGATTATGTCACAATATTATCACGAGTTTTTGTAGAATAGCCTCCAAATAGAAAAGATTCCTTTAAGTGTTTAGATGTTTAGAGTCAAGATTTAATAACCACAAATAACATTATCGTTTGTAAAGGCTCCCTGGTACATGTCAAATTCATATTAAATGTAAAATTTTTTTTAATTTTTTCGCTGTTTGATTTCGATCTTGCTCGAAATATTAGTTAAACATTTATCCCTACAGAAGTATACATATATTTCTCCATTCTTCTTTTTTTGTTTCGTTCCGCCTCATTTCCTCCATGTTTTGGAGGTTTACATTGCACACAAAATATCAGGGAAAAGTTAAAAAAAAACCTCTATGAATCTAATCATTTGATGTTACAATGTATCTACAGTTCGTAACACAACTATACGGCCAATTGTTTATTAGATAAAATTTTAAAACTGAAAGCAATGTTCTGCTAAGTTATAGTAATATGTTTTTGTCACATTTTTACAACTTTTGTTTTAATTTGTTTCATCGTGAACATGGACGAGTTAGATTGTTAGTTCGTTTGTTGTTTTTTTTTCATCGCCTTCGATGCAGATGTTACTAAAAATTGTTTCGTTTGATTTTTTGAAGTGTTATCCTTGGTTTGGATTCGATTATATTTCGGCTACATGATAAATAGCCGGTTTTTCATAAACGTGTAAATACTTGTTTCACACGCGATATTAAATCTTTGAAAATGCGTCGTTAAATTCGAAAAAAATGACAAATTAGCTTAAGGAACCCCAGAAAACATTTCATTACATTGAAATAGTTTTCTTAACTATATAGAGTTGATAAGAATTGATCCAGGAATAACAATATAGGAGGAGAAATCTAGAAATAGACTAGAATAAATTATGTTTAAGTTGTACCTAAATTTGTAAATTAGATAAGACAAATAAAACAGCAATATTTTTAAAATAAAAAATAATGAAGCAAGAAAATAAAAAATAAACTGTAAATACAGCATAGAGCATGTGTAAATAGAACAATTTTGTAGATGACGAAAAAGCAGTAACAATGCTTGTAAAAGTGCAAAAAGAATAAAAAGATGTTCAGCACAGTACTCCACTCCACTCTCATCTATCTCAAAGTTTCCGTTTCATTATATTAAAAATAGGTGGTCATAAACTTATGTTACCAACCGTATTTGCATGTAAGTTGGCCGTAATAAGTTATTGATTGTATTTTATGATTTTTATTATATGACGATTTCTGCAACAATCTTTTGTTGAATATCATGATGCTCCTCATGCCTTTGCTGAGAAAGTATATAAACAAAATGAACGTATACATAGTAAAACCTCACGGTAAGGCTTTCACAGCAGCAGTTCTATTTTTCAAAGATATTATATGAGACCTTTTATGACCTCACGAAAGAGAATGATCGTGCAACTCACCAGAACTACGTTCCAAAATTTGAACAGCCCAAAGTCTGCAAACTTCCACGCTTTTCCCTGTCTGGTGAATAACTAAGGACCCCTCATCAATGTCAGCTGCAGAGTAAAATCGTCAGTTCAGCCCCATTTCGTGCGCTTTGGATGGTGGTGCGGTTGAGTTTTATGTGAATATTTATGGCACAAATCGACATGAGCGAGCGTTGCATACGAAGGAGCCCGGCGGAGACACGGATATCAGCACGGCTATCGGGTACCTGCTAGTGCGTTTGCCACGGTGACGCGAATTAAGGCACGCATGACGCGACTTACCGCTTCATTTGACATGGTTCGCAAAACGCTTCGTCCTTACCCAGAACCGCCGAGCAGCGAGGTGGTTCTGCATAAGAGTGCGCTCATTATGCTCGTGCGCATTCTTGCCGCGACGTGTTACAATCCGTGTCGGGCTTTGGGTTATGTTACATTTCGCCTCCTCTCCCGCTCGTGTCAACGACACGGACATTTCGTTATCGCAGTTTCGGTGAGAGATGGTCTCCGGTGGAGCTTCGCCCTTGGGCAAGAACGCCCGATTATGCGTTCATCCGTGAACTTGAAGCGTCCAAACATACGCGCTCCGTGACTATCGCTGTGTAATTGAAACAAACGCACGCACCACATCCGATTTCACGCACGTCAAACGAGCAACGAACTCGCTCCAGGACGTATGAAGACGTCGGATGCTGGCCTAAGCCTCAGGTGTGAAGGAGGAACGCAAACATGCCGCCAGCAAACGCTGCGCACACTGGTTGAAGAATTAAGAAGAAATCAACTCCAGTATGACACTAAAACCGCGTCGGAACCGGCGTCGCCAGGACACCTGACCCACACGCCGTATTTGCACGTTTGCGCTCTGTTTGCGCACATTCCCGGCCCCCCCCCCATCCGCCGGGGAAATGGTGGTAAATATTGCACCCAACACGCCGCCGAATCGCATCGCACACGCACGGAGCATCGCGCGAAAAGCGGGCCGAGCGGGCGAATGCGCAAACAAATCGCCAGCAAACAAACACTCCATTGCACACGATCTCACCAAACCTCGGTGTGCGTGTGTGTGTGTGTGTGCAAGATGTCCCGCTTGCGTTGGAAAATAAGCGAGAAAGAAGGCGACGCCACGGCCGCACGGATCCATCGAGCACAATAATGTGCAACAAAGTTGCAGCGCGCGCTGCGAACGGTCGCAGAACGAGAGTGGGCCGCTTTTGGTGGCCCGCGGCACGATAAATCAACTCGGGCTGGTGCGCCTTGGTGGTGGGCACCGTTTTAAGCCGTCTGCCGATGTGTGCATGGGTGATGGTGCGCCCGCGGCTAGAGAGAGGCTAGGGATGCCCGGTGCATGCCAACTGATACCCGTCCGGTAAGGGCCAAACAGCGTGTCGTTTGATAAAGTTTTGGTAGAATGCAATGGACGCCGGCTACTGAAAGTATACTAAACAAATACGCATCAGTCGTCAGATGTTGAGTTTTTTGTTCTAAAACAAACGCAAATGTGTTGTGCGTATCTTCGGAAGCCTCATCTTTTTTGATAAAACAATCGTGTGTTAGGGTCGTTTCAGAGAACAGAGAACAGAGAAGAGAACAGCTCTCCATTCCACATGTATAATATAAGGATTAATGGCTGCGAAACTAGCAAAAACTGACAAATTTGTCAAGCACCTACTACAATCAACGAGAGCTACATTTGGTGTTTAAAAATATAGAAATTTGGCTTGGAACATGAAATAAAAAACTGAAATGTGGCTAAATAAATGCTTAAAACTCTAACAAAGCGAAACTTAGAATTGAGATCCTGACAATCCCTACCCCTATGAGCTATCCCTACTCGCGTGACTCTCTATGGCGTTTACAAACTTGAGTGTAATGTCTCATCTGTTTGACTATCATATCTCCATATCCCAATTCTGTCGAAATATTCGAAACTTCAACCCTCTTCAATCCTCCGTTCCTTCCTATCAGATCCCGGGCTTAATTCCTGTATCGTATTAGGATTGTCAAGCTCAGTGTCACTTTGTACGAGAAAGTGGCCGCGGGATCATCCAAGATCGGATTCGTCATTGTTCGTATTTGTCAATAGTCGTCGTTGTTCGTTGGTTCGTATTGTGTCAGACTGTGAGAGGCGGCTTCGAGACAGGACCGCGGATGAGGCTTTCTTTTCCAACTTGACCAGCCGAGCCTACGGACCAATTTTTAGTGTCTCTTTCTCGTTTGTCTATTGTAAAATAAAACACTAAAATTAAGCGTTGCGTTTGCAACACTCAGGATAGGCTAATTTAAGATTCGATAGTTCTAAAGTATGATTTTTGTTGAGCCTACCCCTAATCCTCCTACTCGTAACTCCTACGCCGGATAATCTCCTAATAAATGAATGAAGCGTATGAAACAATCGTTCATAAATATATCCGAGGTGTTCAAGGTCGTTCAAAACTAGCCTGTATTGTTTAACAAATTTCAGAACGAATATTGCTCACGCAGAAAACAAGTTTTCGTAAGTGCATGAAGCAATTCCTTCCATGGTGGATCAAAAACTCTATTTTTTGTAAAAATGTGCAAAACTCATAGCATAACGTAGTTTTTCATTCACTACAACTTGGAAGAACGTCACCTTTATCCATCTCTTTAAGTTTTTGTTTGATACCAAAAAAGGTAGTGCCATTTTTGTGAATAATGCTAATGATGCTATTACTATGGTATTGCTCCTGTATGCAGGTATACATAATTTAATATTCAAAGTTGATTACTTATGGTTTATAGCGTTGTTATGATATTTGTGAAAACCGGTTCAGGCCAAGAACGAGTCTTCTCGACATCAATTGACACCAAATTTGCACGTTACGAGTGCCAAGATATATTAAATAAATAAATTAATTAAAAAACTTTTAAAAACACACAACACAGTTTTGCAACAATATTAAAGTGTTCTATAGGCCTTTAAAAATTAGTAATATCATTTATTAGAGCTCTAATTCCGTGGACAATAGGGACAAAAAAGGACAATGGTTTTTTGAAAAAAAAAAAACAAATGAAATTGAAGAAATAGTTCACTATAAAACATAAAAAAACCAAACTCATGACATTCTGCATTGAATTTATCCAAGACATAAAAGATCAATCTTTTCATGGTTTATAAAGAACAAAACCTTTTGCTTTTAATCCGTAAGATTTTCCCGAGGATCTCAAACAATTGCTCTATGAAGAGTGGAGATGACAGTAACTGCTTTCAGATTTTAACCTAGCATAGTCAGTGCACAGCTGATGAAAACTTCAACCTAATAAAAAAGCCTTCTAGGTGTTAATTGACACCAAATTTGCACGTTAGGAGGAACAAGATGTAATTCAGAAATTTGCAGATTTTAATACTTTTCAAAAGCCCTTCAAACATTGTTGCAAAAATATTAAAGTGCTCTATAGACCTCTAAAAAAAACTAAGTATACCATTTGTTGGAGCCCTAATTCCGTGGGTCAAAGGGACAATAGAGACAGTGAAATTAAATTGAAGAAATAGTATAATTTAAAACTCAAATAATAGGAAAAAAATAAGAAAATTAATCATAATTAATCATGAATCAGATTGTTTCATCATTTGTAAAAAAGAAAACGTTTGCTTTCGATCTGTAAGCATTTGACACTAGGACCTGGAATTGGCCTGAAACAACGCTCGGCTATCTCTATCTCTATCTATCAGCTTTCTCGGATTAAGCCGAAGTTTAAAGTGACAGGGAGTCGAGATTAAAGTGATGCCATTTCTTCAATATTAATCTGAAAATACAATAAAATGTGTAAGTCCTGTCCGCACCTATATGCCAGTACACGGAAGTCGTGCTTGAAACATGCTTACTCATAATTTTTCAAGTTTTCATGTTTTTTGTACCGATTTTAACCTAGAATAGTCAGCGCACAACTGGTGAAAATTCCAGCCTAACAAAATAGCCTTCTAGGTGTCATAAATTGGCAATAAATTTGCACAACGGAAATTTTCCATCTTTGGTTGTTGGTGGGGTTAGTGTTAAACAATGAAATATTAAGTTTCGAGCACAACCCTAAAACATGAAATAATCGCGTTCTATACAAAAGAATGTACGCACACGTATAAGTATAAACAAACATAAAACTAGTTAGAGTTTCGAGAAGTTAACACACCGATCAGGCAATCAGCCACAAATAATGTCACTATAAAGTGTTTGTTTGTCAGTTGTAAAAAGGGAACAAATATAGCACAAGAACGCAAGCCGCTGACTGTACACCGGCGATCGGAATTCAGCTCGATTGTTGATTGATTGCCAGCTGACTTTTAAGCTTCACTTCCGGCAGCTCCCATGCTGTGCTCCCTTTAATGGCGCATGCCACCGGGCCTCAGCCGCAGCCTTAGCAACGAAACGAACGAAACGCACGCGGAAATCGAAAAAGCCGCCCACCCACTAACCCGGGTCCCGGGGTAATTCACACATTCACACAGTGCGCAAAATGTCACTCCCGGCGAGGGACTCCGCTTGGAGAGTTGCAGTGCGTGTTTGCAAACAACATTGTTGACCTTTTCTCCGATCGCCTCGAGGGACTTATTCACACCTTCGAGAAACCCACTTCGATGCAGGCTGTTGGAATGTCGGAAGAGAACCGAAGTCTCGAGTCCTGCTGCTTAGTGCTGGAAGTAATGGAGCTAAAACAGTAATAACATGCTTTCAATCGAAAGAGATGTATCGCGGCACTGAACGCGAAGTCTTCGACTCTACGAAGTCGTCTATGCATCATCCGGTCTCTGCCACTTGGAAGCGTTCCAGAACCCAAAATCCACACGTAAGAACTTGGAACTAAGCGCCGAGTCGGGCACTGCCCTTGGACTGGTCCCGAATAGTCCAGAACGGTTCGCCGCAAGGTCGCGAGACTTCACCGCCCCATGTTAATTGAGCCTCCGGACGCATTTATCAGCGTTTGTTCCGTGCTATGTTTTATATTTGCTCTCTCTCTCTCTTTCTCTCTCTCTCACTCTTTCTCCTGCCTCCTTATCGCCGCCACCATCCGCGTTACCGCAGCGACCCGCAGGCTTCGCATAAAAATAGCCAATTAATTGCGGATTTACCTCGCAGTCGTTCGCGCCCCGATTGAGGGGGTTAAAAAAAAACCTACAGCCCGACACCGATCAATAGTCGCTCGTTAGCGGGTGAGACAAAGACGGTACACACAGCGCGGATTTGGGAGTAAAAATAATAACGCCACGCAAGACCAGACCCGATGCTCCCGGGCGATGATGAAGATGCGTCGGGTTCCACGTCTAGGAGGCTAGGTGAAGTGGTAGATAGAGCAACATTGGGAGAGCGTTTGGACCGTTTGGTAGAACCGTTGTGTCTTTCATTCTGAGGTTGCTTTTGTTTGTCGCCTCTTTTATTTGCTTCTCTCCAGCGGCCTCAGGTTGTTTTGCCCCAGTGCCTCAGAACCTCTACTTGACCCGAGCCGAGCCATCTTAATAAGCGGGCGTGCGCTTCGAAACAAATGAACAGGGATTAGCGTAAGAATGATACACCGCCTGGTCCCACAATGATGGAATTAAATGCTGCCATAGTTTATAGACTTAAAGGGGAGTTTTTTCTGTCCCTCTCGCTCTCTCTCTCTAGGCGAGGAGGATTGTAAATTAATTTTTATCGTTCAATTCCGATGTGGTGTGTGTTTTTTTGCTTCTTCTCCAGGTTGCTGCTAGTCGCCACAATCCCAATCAGCTCGCAAATCAGCTCATTAGAATAACATCCGCTCCGGTGGAGGTTAAATACTAAAGGGTGGTTTTCCCTACATAAAGACGTATATCATTTATCTCGTTTTGGTTTCGTTTGGTTCCTCCCCGCGTGCTTCGGTTATCACACGTTCAGGTAATTTGATTGCCTCACACTGCCTAAAATATGTTTTTCACACAACATGTTCAATTTTTACTTATTTAAACCAACGCAACATAGCTATACGGCCAACTGTTTTTCGAGAACTGTTTTTCGAGAAAAAAATCGATCAAAATTTCGTTAAAAATTCAAGTAGTTTTAAATGACCTTGAATACCATGGCCTTATTTCAATTTTTTTAATGTCGTATGACCCCACTTTTCTCTGTTTTTCAGTTTTTTTTTTCGAGACAAATAATCGATCTGAAATTAGTTGAATCTGAAATTATAAATTAAGCGACTTTGAATACCATGGCCATATTTTCAAATGTGATTTTTAGAATATCGTGTGACTTCATTTTTTTCCAGCTTCGGTTGCATTTAATAGGCTTTAAACACGAAATAGGTTTAGTAGGCTACAGTAGGCTCTAAATACGAACAGACAACATGTTCAATGTTTGATGTGATTTGTGATTTTTTTTCGAGAAAAATAATCGATATAAAATTCGTGTAAAAATACAGGTAGTTTTGGATGACCTTGAATACCATAGACATATTTTTTAGGATTTTTTTTTAAATCTTATGACCCCATTTTTTATACATTTTATAGATTCTCAACACGAAAATCGGATAATTTAAGTTTAAGACATTTTGTATGCATAGAAATATATTAAAAAAATATAAAAGTGTAGAACAAATATAAAAATGTATAAAAGTGTATGAAAATTATGCAAACATATTTACTCTCGCCCGAAGCCAGCAATGAGCAATGATTTTGCACAGATATTCTACAAAACACAAGCTACAAGAAAAATTGAACAACAAAATAAGGCGCATTTCATCTCCAAAATGTTCTGCTTTTTATATTGCTTGACATGAAAAATTCGTCAGTTCCCACTCACAAACCAGTTTCTACCGTGAAGTTGTCGACAAGGACGGAGCAATATATTAAGTGCTATTGAGTTCCTCCACTAATAACGCCACCAGTCGGGTAATTGTACTTTTGCCAAAATTTCAAAATTAAATTTGAATTAAAAATTCCACACTAAAATCGTAAATTCGTGTTCACAACCTCAGTTCTATTCTCGTACTATTTTGTTGTAATAAATTATGACTACTATCAAACATGTTGAAATGATGTCAATAAACAAATTGTTTATTTAATAATTGGATCAAAGGCGAGTTTTACAAATTTTCGAAACAAAAATCTAAAATCTAAATTTTTGAAATTTTTCACCAAATTTCACATATAAACTGCCAAATAAAAATAAACTAAAATTTATGCAGCTAAAAAACAACTGCAAAATTTTGGACCTTACAAACTTGTAAAGCTTATCAAAATTTGGAGTATACCCCGGTCAATGCACATTCCATATTTACATTTGAAAAGTTTTCCCAATATTCAGCGAGAAGTTAGAAGAAATCAGCCAATATTTTTTTTGTTTGAAATTTCCAGTAACCGCTTTCTAACCTATGACATAAACTTATGACGAGCTTATGATGTAAAAAAATAAAATCGGTTGTGAATTTTATAAGAATATTCAGACAGAACCTTTCGTCCGGGTCACTCGATCGTGTTACTAACTAGCCGCAAAGGCAACATAAACAGAAAAAACGGCAACATATTCCCATTGTTCACAACTCTTCTGGCGCACACGATTTCGGCGTCCGGCAGGGGTGTTTTGTTTACGTTTTGCTTTCATTTGTCGCAAATTGCAAACTGCGCCTGGTCGTGTCGTGCCGCGGAAACCTGATAAGCCCCGCGAGGTCCACCAGAATTACCGCTGAATTACCACGATTCGCGTAATCATCGTATCCACCGGCAGGGGAGAACCGAGGGGAGGGAGGGGGGGGGGGTATTCAAGAATGCCACCAACATTCCCGCAAAACGGAGCACGCGAGCAAAAAAAAACGGCTCAACCACAAAACTCTCCACCGTAATAGCATCTGCCACCGACTCCCGGCACTGGCGTATGTCCTCGAATCACGCCGAGTACGCGCTCTCATGCTTTCGGACTCTGTATGTGTATGTGTGTGTGTGTGCTTTGCTGCTCCATCCTAACCGCGACCAGGCTACGAGACGCGGGGAGGGAATAAATATCCCATAAGTGCGCGCGAGCGCGATCTTAAATCCTATCAAAACATCATCTTCGTTACGTCTGTCTGCGCCCAGATCTTCCCATCCATCTCCTATCAAACGGAGCAGTAATGGCGCAATGGTTACGTGGAAAAAGGAAACCGCAAAACCGCCCGGCCCGACTATGATGCCTGCCTGCCCCTGCCTGCTGATCGTATCACTTTTGCAAGGTATGTTGTGTCTGTGCGTTTTTTTTTTGTTGTAAAGTCTTTAGCGGCGTCAGCATCGAAACGATCATATGTGGCAGGAAGAAGGGCAAACGATAGAGAAAGAGTGAGAGAAGGAGAGGCAGGAACAGGGAAAAGGAAGCGAACGCAAACAACGAACGAAAAAAAACACGCAACACCGAACCGAGAAAAGTCCACCCCAAGCGCGCCTCTCGTCGATAACGTAGAGGCGAAGAAGTCAGCAAAGGGACAGCGCATAAAGGGTTCGGAAGGGGAGGGGGGTAGCCGCGAAGGGAGATCTTCGCGATCAGCGATCTAAATCAAACGGTTATCGTTTTACGGTACGATCAATAACCTTCTCTCCGTGCACTGGAAACCGACCGGCCTCCACGTATATTTTTGTTCGTGCTTTTGTTTTTTTTTCTCTCTCTTTCTCTCTCTCTCTCTCTCTCTCTCTCTCTCTCTCTCTCTTCGCGGGTTCGTCGTCCATGCTTTTTTTCGCTGCCATCTCTCGCCACTCCTTGGCGTTTTTTTGCAGGACGCTGGTAGGATGTTGATAATATAGCTCCCACTCCCTTCACGTTTTCTCCCCGTCTCGATAGCGCGAATGCGAGGTAGCACCCAAAGGGCCGTATTGTGTGTAGCTAATTTTGGTCGAAAAATGTGCGAAAAATTGGTCTCTAAATTCGGCAACCGTTCGGTTGTATTTGAGCGAATGAGTTCGTTTAAAGGAAGGATCGCAAAATCGACTAAGTTCTGAGATTCACGTGCAGCGAATATCCAGCACGAGATAATAAATTGTCTATTAGACTTATATTTGAAAGCAACACGTCCTATAAACGGCATATAAGTACATACAAATTGTTACATTTTTATTTTTTTTAAATGATTCTAAAAAAGGCAAAATAAACATGAATATATTGTACATGTCAAGAAGATTGACAAATATTTTTGATTGGATTTTTTTAATGAAATTTTAATGGCTATATTGTGCAAAAGCGTACCTAACTTAGCACTTTACTGAGGTTATGCAACTTGTAGACATTATTATGTGATCAAGAAGTTAATTTTTCATGTTTGAATATAAACATTAGTATATTTACTTTTTATAAATAATGTTTTAAATTGAAATGGTATTTTGAGACCGAATTAAAATTAGAAAAAAATTATAGAGAAATGACACACAACAAGCCACCGTATACAGATATATAATTATGATTTTTTATATAAAATAATCTGAAAAATTTGAATAAATGTATTTCAGGTTTCAAATATTGATGAAACAAAAACACATGCATTTATGGCTTTGTGCAACAACGTCAGTTTGAAAATTCTTTCCAAAACAGGTTGTTCCATCTCATCATCCCTCAAAGATCTGGAGTTAGAAGTACTATTGGTCAATAAGCTAACATTTTTGGAAAACTGCTTCAAAACCACCAGAAATATTATTTTAAGTATGAAATTCACAAACCACAAAATTATCCGGTTTACCTATAAGCTGCGAAATTCATGTAAAAATAGAAAACTTATGTTTGCGAAAAATGAAAAAGTCCAATATTAGGGCTCTTCAATCTATTTTTGATAATATGAATAGTCAAATCAGTAGGTAACTGAATGGAAAGAAAACCAACAGTAAATAAAAACAAAACCAACAGTAAAATAACATATTACGATCATTTACTTCCGTTGGGTACATGGTTAGCTATATTTTTATTGTTATATTTTAAACTGATTAATTTCCTAAACAATTGTGATTTTTTACTAAACTGATTGTTTCATCCCACCATCACTCTCTGAGCTTAAGTTAATAATTGGCAAATGGCAAAAATTGAAAAAAAGCAATAAAAAAACTTTGAAGAATAGAATAAAAAAATGTGTGTCCAGTTTGCTTGAATATGCTTCGAAGGACAAGCAAAAAAAACACTTCTATTAGCTAAAGACAAATCAAGGTCCAATATCTGGAATTTTCAATCCATTTCAGAAAACAGAACTAGTTTCGAAATTGGTTGGAAATGATACCAATAGCAAATTTGAAAGAAAAAAAAACATATCACGTTCATTTCCTTTGCTATCATAACTAACCCAGCTTTGTCATGTTCATAATATTATGTATTATAAGTTATTTTAAATTAAATTTTGAAGTAATGTAAGCAATCTGGTAAATGCCTAACTCATTTTTTCCAAAACACTATTTTTTCTAGATGAATTGTGAATTCTTTTCAATACAGAATGTTTTATCTCACCACCACCCTGCGAACTCGATTTTACTATTCACAAATAGTTTCGCAGATTTTTAACTAATAGCTTTAAAATAAAAAATAATATTGTGTGTTGGAATATAAAATCTAAAAATGGCAAAATGTGTGCCCAGCTTTCCCATATGTTTCGAAGTCTGGAGAGAGTACTATTAGCGAAAAATACATTAAGGTCCAATATAAGGATTTTTTTTTTCAATCCATTTCTAAGAACAGAACTAGTTCCGAAACAAGTTGGAACGGACACCGATACTAAATCCGTAAAAATGGCTTATTACGACTTGAAGTTTGAACAAAAAAATCCTTATTTTGCCATGTTGATAAAACAAACAAAAAATAAAATCGTTCACGGGATATTAGACTAAAATTCATTGCGTAATGCCTTCTCAAAGTCCTAAATTGTGTAATGACAGTCATCTAACTCTCCAAACATTAAAACATGATAAATTCTCTAGGTCCTAAGATTCTCTAGGTAAATCTTAAAAATGTTGAAACATTTTAAAGACTGGCAATAATTTAATGTTGGCTTGCATAATACAAACGATTGTTCGTTTCACACGCTAAGCCAAACTATATTCGGTACGGAAAGAAAAAAGGTGTTTATGGTCGCTAAAATATGTCGGTGCGAAACTCACCCTCTCGGAGCGAATGGTCCAAACGTCCCAACGCACACGTCCACGAAATGATGCATTCACATGCAAAGCAAACAGCACTCGTGCGTCCGCAAAAGCAAAAAGGCACAACCACGGCAAACAGCAACAGCAACGACGGAAAAACGCAGCTAAATCCCACACATTCCCGCCGTTTCCCCGCGTCAAAACCCAACCACTCCGGTCGGTCGTTATCATGTCGGTCGGCCGGGCTTTTGCGGTGCAATCTCGCTGGTGTGGCCCTTTCTCCCCCTCTCTCTGTCTCTCTCTCTGGCGTGAGTGTATGTTTTCCGCGGAAGAACCCGAGGACCATCATCATAACTGCGGCCCCGGCTTGATTGCCGTGCATGCAAAACATGCGTTCCCTTGGACTTGGACGTGTTCCACCAGGCATATATAAAAAAACGCGATGTTCTGCTGCTGCTGCTGCTGCTGGATGGTAAGATGATTTGCACTGTTCCCCATGATGACCGTCGTGTACTCCTGCTCACCCCCCTCCCCCCCACCCCTTGTACTGGATCGGACAGATAAAGATCGGCTTCTTGGTGGAGCGAGCGAAGAAGCCGCACGGTAACGACAGTTGGGAACACTCGCGAAGAACGCAAATAATGTGTAATTTGGGGTTTGCAAAATTTTTAATTTTATATCTTAATATACGGCCCCCAGAGATGCGCTGGGAGATGGAGATGAAACCGTCGCAAGGTAGGCGGATGGGGTGAGAGAGAGAGAAGAGGAGAGAGAGAGTAACGAAAAGTAATCGAAGAACAAATGAGGAAGAGTGGCGCGTACACATGGACGGAGTGAACCCGGGGATCGATTGAAGATTGGCCTGGACATGATATGATTGGCGCTGGTGATCGATTGTGTTTGTGATTAAGAAAGGATGTGTGGTGGTGGTGGAAGCGCTCGTAAAGAATGATGAAGAACGAGACTGGGCATGAGAAACGCGGCGCCCTGTGCGGGCTCACACACGACGACGGCACCACCACGGCAACCTTTAATCGGGCAAGAAATCGTTATAAACACATGCGGGGAAAACCAGGCGAGATGGAAAACTATCTGATCGCAAAACGAGCAGAAAATAAAATGAAAGAAAAATTTCAAAAACATAACTCGAACCGGATCAACACACAAGACAAATGTAATTAAAGTGTAAATTGATAAATAGATTGGAAAAATGTAATCTATCAAGAATCAACAAGAGAATACAAATACGGAGAAACCTCTCAACGATAGCAAGACGTTCAAAGGTGTACATTTTGACACCGTAGACAATATGTGTTTTTTTGTTTTTCAACGTTGAAAAGTCTTCCAAAGATGGAAAGTCTCTCAAAGATGGAAAGTCGCAGAAAAAGATGGAAAGTCGTTCAAAAATTTACCTCCCTGCACAAGCTATTTGCACACCTTGTGCACATTCCCGAAGTCACCATCGCTCTTGTTCAATTGACCGTCAGCGCCTACAGCCAAAGATTGAAAATCTCTGCGGTAAATACAGAACTGGTTATAACATTATTTTTTGTACAACAAGTACATCTATCATACAATACGGTCACCAAGGCCGTCATACTTATAAATAAATATAAAAAAGTACATTTATTAAGCGTTTATACCACAAGGTACGTGAGTTGACCAGCATGTAGCTTTTTGTGTCTCTCCGGGCGACCCGGGAAGTCAGCAGCTTCTATCGCATTACTGTTGAGTTCAAACTTCAAATGTTACAGCAGGTATTCTAGTTTTCGAATTTGTTTACGGTAGCTTTATGTCTTTATGTGTTCTTTTGTTTTCTTCGTCAAAAAAGTGTCACTATATTTCCCTATATTTTTCGAAAACAAACTTTCAGCATATGTGACTTTCTCCTTTTGTATTGCTTTTGTGTAATTTCGTCTAGATATGTCTTTCTGTTAGAATGGAACCTAGATTTACGAAGATTTATTTAGGTTTATTGTATAAGATGTGAAATTAATGTGAAATTAATAAAATACACATTGGAACTTCGCTGGTGATATAGCACATTATGCACTGTTAACTGTTTGACAATCGAAGAGATATTTAACGTATTAAAAACATTTACGTTCACAAGCTACTCGTACAAAAAATCTGAAAACATTATCATAAATCCAAACTTAAATTTCCTTCTTTTTATAAGGAACTATTTCGGCTACAAGTTGTTTGAAGCACTACAATGGAGAAAAATCTGTAGGCGATCTCTCCAAAAAAACGCTTTTAGAATTAGAGAGCTAGAGTTTCACTGTACTCAGTACTAACAAAAGTTGACAAAAGAAAAAAAAACAAACCATAAACCTGTAAAACATCAAATATAAACAGAACAAAAACATATAACACAGATAAAAACATAAAAAAAAACAAAAACAAACACATAAAAAAATACATTATCCACGCAAACGAGCAACAAAAAAACAAGGAAGTAATAAAAACAGGAACAGACGAAACGAAACAAAACTGAAATTAAACAAAAAACCTAAGGTAAAAGAGTGATGAAATGCATCGCAAAATCAGCACTTTAAATCTTTCTTAAAATAATTACCCAAACCCAACGCAACATCGCCATTTGTTGCGTCAAATAAAATCCAAATGACCCGGTCGTTCTGCCCGTACAGTAGTTGCGCCTTAACTCACCGCTTGGTTCGTTTTGCTTCAGTCTGTTCATTTCTTTTTTTGCGGCGGTCCAAATTTTTCTGCATCACATCACCACCCGCCGCAAGGAATGCGCGGCACCAGCGGACACACATTACCGGGCGGAAGGAGTAACCATTTTGTGTGCTGTGTGTGTGTGTGTGTGTGTGTGTGTGTGTGTGTGTTCCGCACACTCCTCTGGGAAGCGGGAAGGGACAATGGTGCGACGCTCAGTTGCTCGCTTTTGTTTGAGAACCATTCGAAGGAGTTCGGACATACAGAAAAAAAACACGCACATACAAAAGGAAACACGTTATCGCCGGTGGGAACCTGGTGCGGCCTGGACCCCGAACAGGAGCAGCATGCACACACACAAACGCACACACACACACCACATGGGGCGACCCCCGTGTACGCGCGTTACGCACGGTCGACGCTCTCGAAGCGGGCGGGCGGCGGGAGATAAATGATTTCCTCAATTGGCAGCCGCGAACCCCCTCTTTCAGACGCTGCAGACGAAGGAGAAGAGGGGGGGGAGGGGAGGCGCGCGGTGGTCCGAATGTTTATTTCCAACATTCCGTTACGCCATTAAAACCGAAACCGAATCGGCCTTCGAAGGCATTTCGTTCAAGGTTCAAACAGGGCGCTGCGTTTTCCTACCCAAACACAGCCACCGGAAACCTAACCCCTCCGGGAAAAAGAAGAAGAAGAAGAAGGGGGAGGGAAGTACGTTTGGGATGAAGAGTGTGAGGGGTCTCTCTATCTGCACGGCGCACCAAACCACTAACGCTGATAGTCAAACCGTGGCAGGGCGCGCGCGTTTGTTGCGAATCCGGTTCGAAGGACCAAGTTTTTTGCGCAATAACGCGCCGACGGAAAAACAAGAGCCCAAGAACGGTTCTATTCGGTTGGTTCATAAAATCTGGCGTGTGTGTGTGTGTATGGAGCCGGGCAAATGATTTGATTAACGGCACAAACTCAACCCCCCGGTTGGAGGAGACAGTTCTTGAAGACACATACACATACTTAATAAATAAAAAAAAACAGGCCAACCATAAAATCAACGAAACGGTGTTCAGCGGTCCTTCAGCGACAGGATTACGGCCCTCTTAAAGACGCGACCTCATCGCCGTGCCGGGATGCTCATTAAGCCACAGCCCTTCCCCATCCTAACCCCCCCCCCTCCCACCGATTGGTTTTTCGTTCGATTTTATGATCCACCCCGGACACGCTTGTTCGAGCGCCGTGCCTCACACCGATCACCCGATGATGAGCATCATCAGCACCCGATGATGGTGCTGCCGCGGCCTTCATCCACGGCCCCATGCCCACGGAGTCTAATCGAACCGGCGCGCTCCACCGCCAGGCTTATCCACCCCAAAAGGGGAGGCGGTGGAGGGCCAAAGCTGCTGGAGTTTATTTCTCCCAAGGCTAGGGAGTTGTTTTTGTTGTTGTTGTTATTTTCCTACCTCACTTGCTGCTTTCGCTAGACTCTCTATTTCCCCCTGCGGCTGTGTATGTGTGTGTGTGTGTACGGGGACCATAATTTTAATGGTGTGTGCCCAACTTTATCACCATGCGCTGCTGCTGCTGGTTTTTGCTCCGGTGGGTTGGGGCAGGCCAACGCGAGACAAAACCCGCAAACGCAACAATAATAGGCCAACCGTCCCGTCCCCCGTCACAGCCTCCGCCCGTGCGAGGCTCCCGAGCGTCCACGACTACGGTGAGACGGGAAAAATTGGCACTTAAAAACAACACTCCTGAAGAAAAGCCCGCCCGAGTCGGTCAGAATGCGCCTCATAAGAAATCAAATCACGCACACACACACACACACACACACACACACACACACACACACACACACACACACACACACACACACACCGGTAGCAATGAAAGGAGTGGGGAGGGGGAGGATTAGGTTCGGGTGGGTGGATGGTGTTAGGGAGAGCTCAATAAACGGAAATTGCTGATCAAAATGATCAGCGCTCGCGATCATTCAAATAGAAGCAAATAAAAAAACACACACACGCACACACACACAAGCCTCCAAGTACCGTTTGCGAAGGAAGAACGCTTTTAACGGAGCTTTTTTGTTTCGTTTTGTTTCGCCGGTTAATATTGCTGCGCTTTTTGCTGTGGGGCGCGGATAAGGACGAAAGACTTGACACACAGGCGACGAACCCCCGAAAAAAAAGTTCTCATGGCGGATATGATAATATTTAATCGCCCTTTCTCGCTACCGCTTGGACCCGTCGCTCATTTCGTATGCAAATAACCTAACGCGCGCGCTCCACCCCGCTCCTTTTTCGATTAGATTAGGGCTTGGTGTGTGTATTTGAGTGCAAAAATTAGCAACCGGAATTTGGGTGCCTTCCGTGCGCGCGCGGTCGACTCGAAGTGGTTTCATAATTTATTTATCAACAAAAACCCTAATCAGCTTCCTGTCTGGCTTTCTAGTTTGTGCTGTTTTTTTTTTATTCGGTTCGTGTAGCTTCCCGATTAGGCACAAAAAAACGGGCATTTCCCTGCAATTGGGAGAAGAAAAGCTAACGCCGGGCGAACGCCGCTCAAGGCTGGCCGAGGCCTCGTTACAGCAAGCACATTTAAAGGGCACCGAACGGCCCCAGACGATGCCGTTTATGATTGATCGTGCGGTCGGTAGGCTCCGTGTGTTTGATCTCGTTTCGCGCTGTGCCCCGGCGCATCATCGTCCCGCACTCATTATCCCGCTCGCTCGCCGCGTCTCTGTTTGCGACATTTAAATTGCGCTTCCTCTATTTGACGACCGTCAATGACGCGCGATAAAATGTCGCGCTCGCGCAAGAAAACCCGGCGACGAAACGCGTGTGTGCAGCAAATGCAAAGCACAATATTTGCCGCAGCTAAAAACGCACGCGGCTCGGCGCGGTATCAATATTTTATCGCGCTGAGCCGGGAGTATTTGAGCGCTTATTTTTAGACACTCGCGCGGGTGTTAAGTGGGTCGTAAGCGGGCAGCGCCTACACGGTGCATTATTTTCTGCACACTCTCCATTTCAATCGGTGCGACCGAATGCGCGCCGGGTCAATATTGACGGCCTTGAGGGGTTTTTTTTTGTTTAATTTATTTGAAATAATAATTACCGCGAGCGTAATTATCGCGTAATGCGGCTGGATGAGCACGAGCACAGCAGACTGAAAAAAAAAAATAAACACACACCGGGGTATGAGATAAATGCGGTAATCCCATCGTGGTCGCTGCCTGCAGCTTTGGGAGCTAGAATTTTCGGACGTCTCCCGAGTGCTTGGAAGGATGGTCGGCTGAGACTTGGGTAAACAGAAACGGCTCCGATATCCAAACACAACTGGAGTAGCGTCGTGTCGCGCTAGAGAATGGTTCTGCTGTAAAGCAGAACCCCCGGGCGACAAACAGCAGCAGCAGCAGACCGCTTTGGAGCGCTCGTGTCGTTGTCCTTATCGGTGCCGGTGTTTACAGTCCGCTGCAAACACGCCTCTTCACGCGGAGTAGCACTCCCGGCGTGAACATGCTTTCAAGATTGCAATTAGAGAACGTTCCTCCGCAGCTGGTCGACCAAAATAGATTATTTGGTTGGAATTTTAAAAAAGCCTTCAGATCGGATCGTTTCGTAGATGCAAAATCGGGAATCTGTTGCTAACTGATTGCCAACTCGTTTGGTTTCGCTAACTAAAGCCGTATGCAATATAGTTTCGTACGCAGCTGCAATACTACCTTTTTAAGAGCTTTACACGAACACATGAACTTCTATCCTTCGGGTGGTTTTCTACTAACTTAAACGTGTTTCTATTATTTTTGCATTTTTTTTACAAGCAATACTATTATTTGTTATCACCATACAACAAACAAACCAAATTGCTCCATTCGGACATTGATTAAACATTTATACGCCAAAACAAGAATAAAACAAATACTAAAAATTAAATTTCTTAAAATTTGAAAAAAAATGACAAAAAATAGTAGAACATCATTCCCATCAGTCTCATCATTTTTGTTTTGTTCTATGCGTAAAAAAGGATAGTCGTATACTTGTAAGTTGTATACTCTCTTTGTGCCTAGTAGCCGTAAGTAATACAGTCCGTAACGTAGCTATACGACTGCTTATTTAAACATAACACGAAATCATGATTTTTTATTGTTAGGGAGATTTTCCCCAAACTTAAACGTCTTTCTATTACTGTTTCTATTATTAAAATTCAAGCCAAAACAAGGATACTAAAACTCAAATTTCTTTAGTTTTAAATTCGTATCCCAAAAGGAAGAGGTCATAAGACATTTATAAAAAATCATTTAAAAATATGTCAATAGATAGCAAAGTCTTATTTTAGACGAATTTTAAGACGATAATTTGACTCGAGAAAAAAAAAATTTCGTAAGTGATAGTTGTGTTTCATGGTACAGTGTTGTCCATGACGAAAATAGGATAAATTAATAAACATGAGCGAATTGTGCAAAACGACATATTTATGCATGTGCTACAACTTAGTAGAAAATCAATTTCATCAGTCTCATCATTTTTTCGTTCGTAAAAAAGAGATAGCTGTATACTAGTCGATTGCTCTCTTTGTGCCTAGTAGCCGTAAGTAATACAGTCCGTAACGTAGCTATACGACTATCTGTTGTACAACTTAACACAAAAACTTGATATTTTTATTTTTCTGGCGATTTTCTGCCAACTTAAACATCTTTCTATTATTTTGCACATTTTTGCAAGCACTACTAGTTTTTTCCGCTATTTTGTTTCGACAAAAATAGTTTCATTCGAAAATTGCTTCTAATTTACCGACGGAGTATAATTGAAGCCAAAAATTCCATAATCATATTCCAAATTCCATCCCAAGGTCATAAGACATTTGAAAAAGTCAAACTCAAAAATATGTCGATAGTATTCAAGATCATTTAAAACTGTCTGTATTTTTCACGAACTTTAAAACGATTATTAGTCTCTGAAGATAACGTTTATTGCGATTTATGCGCTTTATGCGTTTATTATTTGATTTATGCGCAAGAAAGAGATAGTCGTATACTTGTGTTACGCACTGTATTTTGTTTTTATTTTTTTGTGTTTTTGTGTTTTTTTTAAATTTTATTATGAACTTTTGTGGATCTGTACTACATGGATGGAGTTGTTCCGATTATGTCATGCAAGAAGCCAGTATATGACATGTTATTATCCAGCACTTCTTCAAGATTATTTTTTCCATTTATAATAAATTGCAAAGTCATATAGTATTAACAAAGTTATTATATAATGCTACTATATGCATGAACAACCCAGTTCAAAACAAGGTAGGCTATTGCCCTCTTCAGTCCAAACAGAGAACAGAAACAGGGACTGTTCAACAGAAAAAAACCTTCCTTCTTCTGTACATTGTAATTGTTTCATTTTATTCTTTATGTCATGTTAATTTTGTTCTTCCATTTGTTCTGCTCTTAAGTCACGGGGTTGTTGCAAATGTTCAAAGACGGGCAGTTAATATGTTCCAGTTTGTGTGCCTCCTTTTCGTCTGGTTTACAAGTGTCATCAAAGCCTGTACCTACACTCGCCAAAATGACTTAATTCATTTTCGCCACATTTCCCACGCCCATGAAGTGCGCGTTTGATACGCCATAAAACATTTTAACAGAAAAATATAAAACAAAGCCAAACCTGGTGGAGCGCGCTTTCGCGCCGAGGCAGAAGCTGCTTTCTTTTCCTTATACACCCCGAAATATGCTCCACTTTAATGCCGTGCTCCATTAGCGACACTCCAGCAACAGTAACAGCAGCAGGAGCAATAGCAGCAGCAACAGCGAAAGGCCACTTTTTCAGCATTTGCCACTAAACACCAATCATCATTTCAAAGTGCGTTACACAAACACGCGCTAACTGCTTTAAAGTAAGTAAAGGTAAACGCGCACGCGAGCCTAGCAGGAGGAAGGAGGCCTAATGTACGAAAAACAAAAGCAACAGCATGGAGAGAGAAAGAAAAAAACGCAAGCGTACGCGCGAAAGGCACGGAGAAGATTTTGCAAATCAACCAAACCCGCAAAGAGAAAGAGGAAGAAATGAAAGGAGAAAAAAACAATACACGACACACAAAATCGTCCCTTAAGAAGAGCGCGAGCAAAGGTTGGCAACAAAGAATATAACAACCCGAAAACAAATTCAGCGACCACGGGTGGAAATGGTGGCGACAGAGGGAGCGAGGGAGAGAGAGAGAAAGAGAAAGAGAAGAAGCAAAACACTCCCTTCTGAGCACTGGCGACGACGACGACGACAACGACGACAGGCAGTGAGTGAGAAAGCAGATCGCGCAGAAAGACAATCGTGCGTTCGTGACATGCAGCAGCAGCAGCAGCAGCAACGGGCGCAAAGGAAGGAAGGGAAAATGACCATCCTAAGACCTTGCCCTAGTGCAAGAGGCAAAAAAAGGCACAGGCTCCTCCAGGGGGGCGAGAACAAGCGAGAGAAAGCGAGAAGAAGCACGGGGCAGCAACAGCGGATAAAACGGCCTTATGCGAAGGCTGGGGCTAACTAAACGAATTACGACATGCTATTTCTTATAACGGTATTACCCGGAGGAAAGCTTAAATATCGGAATCGTCTTTCGCGTCACATTCGCCGTGGCTTTGCCTTCCTACTGTGCTTACCGCCTTTGTATTCACCCCCCCCCCCTCCCTCCTGCCTGCCGATCCTCACTCTCTATCGCTCTTTCTCCGTTCTCTTCACTCCGTTTCAATGGGCGTGCATGTACATTCGCACATTCTTCGCATAACAGCGCACAACAACAAAAACAAGAAGAACCCGTCTCTGTGGCTCCCTCCTCCTCTACTGCGCCACCCGTAATCGTTCTGAGCTTTTCCCTTCGCGCCCTCCCGTAACAGAGATGCCCAAAAACCGAATTCGCACATGTGTGCGTGTCTCTAACCCGGCTAAGCCACTTTCATACACTGACCACCAACATGCACTTGAAATGTACGTATGCCTCCGTTCCCGCCAGCACACGTGAGCAAGAGATGGTTCCCGGGCAAGGGAAACCAACAGGGCAACACACTCGACTCCGTCCCCTTCAGTGCAGGGCTTTTTGTGTCATCTAGGTCTCAATGGCACGATCCGATTCTGTGCGCTTTCTGTCGCACAGGCAAGATTTGATGTAGTTTTGGACATTATTTGGATGCAAGTTACGTAGTCTCTAACGTATCTCCGCATCGAGCTCGTGCGTTGCTCGCCGAAGTGTCAATAACTAGACCTGATATTAGTATTTCCGCTGTAGCATTTCTTTATGAACACACTTTTTGAGCATGAAGATCCAGTGAATAGCTATAAGATAATAACTGAAAAATAGATAATCAATAGACATAACAAGTTGAAGATTTAAAATTGTATAACTGTTTGATCCAATCTTAATAATGCCAAGCTGTTGACAAATTATTATTTTTTAGATGTCGCTTTATTCGGTATACGTCAAATTTCGAAGACTTGCATGAATGACACAATTTAGTTGTCATAGTAGTTTAATGGTGCTTACATTGTCCCATTGAAAACTGGCTATCTGTCAAATTTGATCATTTGAAAGTGAATTAAACTCTGCTATATACGAAACAGTCCATCAAACTTTGAAAGATGATCGTACCATACCAATGAACGAAGCTGGTACTAGAATAGAGCATTCCCAGTACTCACAGACGTCTCTTAGACATGCTATACTCAGACCAAACGAAAATCAGAACCTCTGTGGAAAGTCAATGTAGGAGCAGCTACAATGACAACCATTATGAGATATATGATGTCCTCAAGGACTGTAGACACTTCTTCATCCTAAACTTCTTCGATCTTGAATCCAAGTTAGCTCCAACAACAACATTGGTGAGGAGCCTGTCCCAACGAACAAAACTGGGATTAGAATAGATCATTCCTAGTACACACAGACGTCTCTTAGACATGCAAACGAAATTTATAACGCCAATGTGTCGAAAGTCATCGTATAGCATCGAGTAGCTACAGTGACGACCTTAATAAGATATATGATGTCCTCTCGGACTATGGACGAAAGAGCCGTGAGAGATCCAGTAAGCAATAGTTCTTTGATGGCTGGTCACAGCAATTACATCCTAGTAAATTTCTCACTAGAGCATGAGAAATGTACATATTCGTCAGACGATATTTGACTGAAAATCTGGCAAGATCTCCAGTTCTTCAACCGCACTCTCCTGCGCGCAAATTATACAGCTCCTCCATACTATGTTGTACGGTCCTACGGACGGCATTAATTCTAGTCTCTAGTTTTGTCGCTATCCCCCTACCAAGCCCGCCATCAAGCGCATCTACCTTACGCTCACGTGTGTGCACTCTTTTGCAACTCCCTGCGAACTATTGTTCAAACGTAACGCAACGAAGACGGGGAAGATTTTTGACCATTTCTTCCCAGCGCGGTCAGCGCCGTCTTCCGCGACACCGACCGGCATTATGCTCTCTGGAAGCTCTCTTACTTCGAGGATGGAGAACCAGCGAGACTCCCCGAGACACTCCCCTCCTATCCTGCCCGGCGTCGCTAAGAAGCGAGGGAGGCGAACCCGCATCCATTTTCCAACCGATTAACATAATTTCAATTCATTTAATGTGTAACAAGTGCGCGGCCGTCAATAAGGGACGAGGCGGGGGCGGGGGGACGAAATGGCATCGCGCGCTCGATTCTCTTTTCTTGGAATGTTGTTCCTCTCCCGTTCTCGCTCATTAGCACGGGATCCCAATTTTTCGCATACCTTTCTTCTTTTTCCCAACCTTTTTCGCTCCCGTTTCGGGGCTGCGGGCAGAGTGGGGGAGGTGTTATTTCAATAGTTGAGAATATCCACCCCCACCAGCACCCGGGGGTTCTCCGGTGAGGGGAGGGGGGGGGTGTACTCTCGTCTCGACTCGTCGACGACAGCTCGGAATCGGAGACTCTCCCTCAGTTGATGCTTTCCAGCACGCAAAGACAAGGAAAGGTCAAACCGGAGCGAAAACTATTTCGCTACGGCGACTTGAATTTTTCCAACCACACACGCACACATATACACGCATGCCAACCTCTTCCATATGTTCACAAATCGCGCCACAAACCGAGCAGAGATTTTGTTTTTCTTCTTCAGTGGCGTTTTTTTTTTGCTGCTGTTGTTTTGTTTTTGTGTGTGGCTATTTGCTTCAAGTCGTTCGTTCACCTGAATCGCGCGCATGGAGCAGATCACACAGTGCGTTTACGCCGCTGACCACTGGACGTTGGCGTGGAGAAGAGCCAGATGAGGATGAGGAGGAGGAGAAGAAGGAGAAGGAGAAGAAGGGCCGGGCAGCAGAAGCACGACGAGGACAAAGTGACGAACTTGAAGTAATTCTTTCTTCTTGCGTCGATTTTTGTTTTCCATTCTCTCTCTCTCTCTCTCTCTCTCTCTCTCTCTCTCTCTCCTCGCTCTCTCTCTCTTCTCTCTCTCTCTCTCTCTCTTTTGCCTTGTCTCGATCTATTCGCGATCTGTGTTGTTCTTTTTTTATGTTGGTTTCGGTTTTGGTTTTATTTTTTTTTCTTCTTCTTCCAGCTCTCGCCGTCTTTTCTCTCCTTTCGTTCCCGTTTTTCGACGCGGCGAGGGCATCTTCGTTTTGCCGGGGTCCATTCTGTTTTACGGACGCGTCCCGTGACCGCCGAGGCAGAGGCAAGTTGGTTTGTGTATTTTAAGAGGTTTGATCTATTCCCGTAGATTAGCGTACTTCGCGCTCGACGACCTCGATTCGTTCGGAAGAAAAGGGGAACAGACTACAGGGGAGGAGGAGGAGGACGGGACTGTCCCGGGAACGGGTCGAACCGCGTTGCCCGGGTGGGCCCGACGGGTACGCGCCCGTCCAGGCACATCATCAATTTGTTTTATTGTCCAGGCATCCGCTTCAAAGTCTTATCCTTCACACCGCCCGCTACCTTTCCGACTCCTCCGGACGGTACCGAGCACGGTCGGCAAATTTCGGCAAGCGCACGCTGCATTTAACGGTGCTTCGATGATGCTACATTGTATGTGTGTACACGGTAGCGAAGTACAAAAATCACTGGACAACGCCACGATCTTAAAAGGCGAGCGAAATTTTTTAAGAACTAAAACGCTCACACAGAAAAGAAACAATATGGAATTAAGAAACTGGAAATGAGGTTAGAAAAAAAGAGCCTAACAAAAACGTCAAAAAGACCGGAAAAATAAACAAGCAAACCAACATAATTTGGCAGCTGTCAAAATAAAAGTAAATTAAGAGAAATAACCCCCGGCCCGAACACGGCACCGGAAACGATAGCCCGCAAGCGAAACCCACAAGCGAAGTCATAAATCGCTCCCGAAAAGCTCCCTCCTCTCCGGGGCTCGAGACGCTGCTATAATTTAATTTTACTCCGCCCCGAATCGAAATCGGACAGGTCGAACCCGATCGGTCCCATCTCGCCACATCCCCACTAACTCATTTATGGTACCAATTTTAGCATCACATTACTGCACTTAATTTGACAGCGCCTGAACCCGAACGACGACCGAACGGTTCCTCCGCGCCCCCCAAATCTAGATCCGTCGCCGAGATCCAGCCGTCTTCTAATGAATGAACGCTCCCAGCCTGGGAGCAGAGGAAGAGATGTGTCAAATAAATTAAATTGCGAAGTAACGCACGCATCTGAGAATATTTAAATGAAGCCCCTCGGCGAGCCTCGATCGGGAGTGATAAACCCCGCCCGGGCCCCGCAAGGACTATTCTGCGCCAGCGAAAGGTGCGCGCGATAGCGATCGGATCGTAAAGATGGTTGCAATCTTACTTATCGTGCTGCGGCCGATAGGCAAGATCGGCGCGTAACAATCCGGCGAGCGCAAAAACGAGGCTACCCACCCGGGCCAGGTCAACCACCCTGGGACGCGCTCGCTACCAAACAGCGTACGGGATACTACCTTGACGGCGCGGACGCGGAACGGTGGGACGAAACGAACTAAAAGACAGATGATAGTGCTGTTTTTTTGTGTTATGTTGGTTGCTGTTGCGTTATGTTTTGTTCTTCCTGCTCCCTTCGTTCTGCGTTCTAGCGTGCCAATAAAATAAAGACACCACTGGGCGTCCCTTGCTCGTTCCGCGGTTCACCCTTTTGCGCCCGACGGATGCCTGCCGTAATAAAGTGGGGACCCGCAAAAATCCTATTAACACACTAATAAGCCACCATAGCGTGGATTGCGTTCGTTCTACGTTTCGGAAACCTACACGGCGAGAGAGAGAGAGAAAGAGCACCCCACGCCACCAGTGAAAGATGGCTGCATTGAAACCGGGCGCAAATTATGATTAATATTCATAAGCGCTTATGAGCCGCCGCTGCGCGCCGGCTTTTATCGAAACCGGTGCGAGTGAGGGCGCGAGCGTGCGCGCGCGCGCACACACACATTTGGACCGGTCGAGCCCCGTAGCAGCCCGAAAATCTCTACGCGCAGTGGAAAACAATCTCCGGCCCACCGCCGTTGGTATCGCGGTGGAGCAGCGACCGCCGCGGGAAGGATTCCCGGATCGCCCTCATTCATGTCAGATTTTTAATTTCTTCTGCGCGATCCCCGCGTTCGCCCGGTTTGCGGTCGCGCTAGCCAGGGGTTGGGATCCCCCCGCGTTTGTTAGGGATGGCTGAATGTATCCGCCCCACTAAGCGCACGGTAAAAGGTCGTACATTGCAATCAGCGCGCGGACAAATAATGCCTGTGTCGAATATGACGGAGCGCCGTGCGTGCCGAAGTGTCGGGAGACTCACCTGCAGCCGCTGGTTGTGCTTCTCCTGCATGCGCTGCTTGCGCTCCAGCTCGTCCTTGCGCCGGAGCAGCTTGCGCGTCTCGAGACTGCTCGGGCTGTTGCTGCTGCTGCCGCTCAGGACGCCACTATCGGTGGAGGACGATGCGCCACCGAGGCTGGTCTGCTGCTGCTGCTGCTGCTGCTGCTGGGGCGGTGGACTCTTCTGCTCAGTGCTGGCACTATCAGGCTCGACCTCACCACCGTCCACTATCTCTAGCTCGTCGTCACTGAAGCTTTCCAGTAGAATGTCCACATCGCTCAGCTAAAATAAACAAAACCATTGCAATGCGATTAGATCTCCGCGTGCCAAGGTGGAATGTGGATGTCCAAACTGGACTTTGTCGTGAACTCACCCCATCCGCGCTACGGGTTTGAACCACGCTGAAGAACCGCGCGGTACCATTCGATGTTCCAGTGCCGGACGGGGCACATTCCCGGCGCAGCACCGGCGGATCACAGTTACAGAGACGGTCGGTACCGAAGTAGAGCAGCTTCTGGATGCGCAGGACATTCTGCGGATGCGGGATGCGGTGCGGATTAGCGTTCAGTCGTCAGAACCCAGTCCCAGTCCCACTACCTACCTGCGCTTCCTCCATGTCCCTCTCGCGCTGCACAAAGATGGGCTCGGGATCGTAGTACATCAGGGGTGTAAAACCGGCCAGCGTAATATCCTCCGGCAGCCGCACCGTTTCGTAGTCTGCGTAGGGGAAGAAACGAAAACGTACATCAAGCTAGCCGTGGAAGGGAAGCGGAGGAGGCTCTTATTGCGTAACAATGGCAGCGGGCAGAAAGGAGGGTTCATCGACACGCAGTCGTTACTTCCGCACTGAGCCAGCGAAAGCGAACAAATCGTTCTCCCGGTGCAGGAACGATTAAACGGCCACCGGGCAGCCTGCCACACGGCACTGGTTAATGATCTGCGCAGTGCGCCGCGCCTTCTCGCACATTAATGATGCAGCAAAAGCGCATCGTGCGTACTATCCGCCCGGGTGGGATTGGGCGCACGAATCTAGAGCACGCGGGAAGCGCGCTCCAACCGTTATCGCAGGGTATTGTAGCGGGATGCAAAGAGCAGTCGTCCGCAGCGGAACCACCGCGCATAACTGCACCACGCAGGAGCAAACGGAGCGCGTTCTAAGGGGGGGGGGGGGGGCCCAACTGTCCAGAACTAACTCTCATCGATCGTACGCAATTAGTGGCTCCAACCGGCTAACAGTAGCTCCCGACGCCGCGCTCCCGTGTCCTTACCATCCTTCTGCTCCACCGACAGTATGCCCCGGTTGGTGTCCAGGCTTTTGAGTATGGTCATCAGCGTCGCCAGCTCGGCCCACGGGTCGTGCACGCTCGATTTGCTGAAAGGGCGGGACACGAGATTATCACCGGCGTTGACAGCGTTGCGGCACCGGGGTTGGTGCGGCCGAGACTTACCCGATCTTGAAGTCGGCGCAGCAGGGTGGCGGATTCCAAGATTCCGAGTTAGCCATCATCCAGTCACACCAGACCTGCGCGTCGGAAGAACCAATGAACGAGGGACAAGATAAATGACGGTACGATTTCGGCTCTTGATACTAGACACAGATGGCCGCGGCTATGAAGCTCCACGCCTTATCGCAGATCGACCCGCTATCGTTCGATACTACTAGCGCGACGCGCTCGACTCCTTATGCAGATCGATTCAATTACTCTAGATCTAGGGCAGCGCGGGAATTGAAATCGCGGCGGTGGTCTTGTTTGGGCAGAAACGTTTACCCCGTTGGATGCGGTAATCGATCATGTCCCACAACCCCAAAACTAACTGCCCGCCCCCTTCCCTCGAAGACCGATGGCCAGCCAACACACACACACAGAGATGATAAATGATCGCCGCCGCCTCGGTTGGAGGTGTATATCCACCCGCCCGGGCAGGGTGGTGTCTTCCGACTCTCACCTTAATGGCCGGCAGTATCACTTTGGCATCCTCGGACAGTACGAGCTTGGTAGTGGAGGTGTTGGTGGTGGCGGCTGGATCGTCGGTACTGCACGCGCCGCTGGTCGCCTCGCTGCTGCCACCCGGCGGTACCTCCAGCGTATCCTGGATCAGTCGTATAAGCCGCTCGAGCAGAATGCCGAACATGAGCAAGCCGGACGATAGGGCACACTCCTGCAGCTCGGACCGCGTGCCCGGCGCTGTGGCCGTTTCTGGAACGAAAGGAGACGGAGAGAAATGAGTTATGGAGCACGGAGTGGAAGAGTTTTAGCATGTTCCGCTGATTATCGGCGCAGTCGGAACCGTTTCCGAAAAGCTAGAGAGAACCTAGGTCCGTACATAATGATGCAATTGTCTCGGCGGACGCGCAAAGCATATGCGCCGAAGCTCGTCCCCGGCACAGCGGAGATGTCTCTCCCGGGACGGGCTCCGGCTAATTGCTGCGAACGTCGTAATAGAAATCATAAAATCTCGACCGTATCAGCAGTACCGGAGGATCCGGGCGAGAATGTGGAGTCTTCTTCCCAGCGTTGCTTAATCAATCTTCGAAGGAGGCGAGCAAATTCAGCAAGACCACTGCCAGACGCACACGAAGCAGTACAGATATATCTGGTCGGAGGCAGGCAGGCAGGCGGTTTCTCATTTCCCACCGACGTTATGCGAAATGATTCTCCCGGTGCGCCTTTTAAGCGGTAGTCTTAGCGGGTCGTTTCCGTCCGCCACGACGTCGGTGGGCATTGCGGATCGCAAGGCGCATCGCGGCACACGGTGCCTCGGCAAAGCGAACGGCGCAAGGATGAGACCGCGCTGGGCTGGCTGATCTCTGACTCGCCCCGTCGGTTGCCCGCACCCCGCCACCACACGATGATGGACGGTTCGTTTGCAATTTTCAAAGGAACTGCTGACAGTGCAGAGAGAGATAGAGAGAGAGAGAGAAGGAGAACGTTGGAGGTGCCGCCGCCGGGACGCGGATGGGATGTGTAATGATGATCGTCTCATATGGACGGCGTCGTCGACGACTACGGAGCGCACGGGCGAGAAGCCCAAATTCGGAGGAAATTTTCAATCGACCATTACTATGCCCAGCCCTCCCGAATGGGATTAGAGACACGAGATAATCTCGATTATGATTAACATAATTATGTTTGCTTTGTTTAGTGCTGCGGGTATCCCGCACGCTTCTTCCTAGCTGTCTGTTGCTTTGATTGCTACAGTATCGCAAGCAGGCCCGACACATTTGGGACACCGCGGGTGCGTGGAGTGGAGCTGATAGGCCTGCCAGACAGGGCGAGTATCGCTGTACATTGTTCAGAGCGTCCGTCTCACTAGCGAAAGACTATTTGGAACACACATTGTGAGCTATCACAATACGCTGCATCGAACTGAGACATTGACGATGCGTTTATGCCAGGGGTAGTAGCAGTCAATAACGATTGTGTTGCCTGCACACCTCGGACGTATGCCTAAATGGCCTCCGATAATTGAGGAGCAGCAAAAATCGTGAGATTTTGAAATCCCACATTCTAACCTGTGCCATCTCCTCCAAACTCCACATCCAGCTCCGCTCCAGCCGCCATTAAAACATTCTTACACCGGGCGGCCGGCGGAAAAGGGCTTTACTCCCCGACAGCCAGCCAATTAAAGCCGGCTGATGCCCAACCAGCGGCGAAGGCTCGCGTAACCGCTGCGCGGGTAACGCAAGAAGGACAGGAGACGAATTTATACAAAATTAAAATTGCACAACCGGCCACAGCCAGCGCGCCCGGGCCGTCCGCGTCGTGTCGCCGTCTTGGTCTAGTGAGCACGGAACTTCTCTCGTTTCGCGGAAAAGATATCGCGCTCGGATCTCGCGCGCTAATCATTGCCGGGCCGCTTGCTTGTTGGTCGTTTTCGGGGAGTCTTCGTTTTTTTTTCGATTTGCTTTCATCGTCCACCAGCGCGTAGTTTTTTTTTTGTGTTGGTACGTTGTATCAGGGGGATGGGCGCATTTATTACGCGGTTTTGGTTTGTTTGCAGACTTTAGCTCAAATTCCTTGAAACAGTCTTCTTGAAGCGTACCACCGTCAGAGAATGTGCCAACCTCAGAGCGCTTGGTTCTTGGTGCAACGTCCGGATCGTCGCTGTAGGCTTCCACGGATCGTTGAGAGGTTTCATTTCTAGTTTTCGAGCATTCTTCGGTACCAGAACGAAGACCTGAGCAATTGGTACCCATCTACATCAAACCAGCATAGTTCGAGATGAATATGCATAGGTTTTGTTGGTGTAAATCTTCCCCAAATGGCAAAATCCAAACATGTCCACCAATATTAGTCCGAATAATCGATACTCCTTCCCATTTCTTCCCAACCACTCGTCAGCGACACCAACTCCAGTATGAAAACAAAACAATCTAGTCGAGTCTCGCAACTGCATCGCCGCGTTCTAGCGCTCCATCCACACAAATCCCCCACCTATATTCTCGCCGTTCGAGCTCCACCACGGCCAGGAAACCAGCATTTTCTTCCACAGCTTCTTATCTCGCCGGACCACCGGGCCGGAAAGAAAAGCCTATTAGTGAACGGAGCGAAATATCGCCGAACGAAAAAGCAGCTTTTGTCGGCAAACACTGCACACGCCGCATGCTCTTTGTACGCGCGTATTAGTGTGATAACGTTCCTGCACATTTCCTTTCGGAGTCCTCCTGTAGAGGGCAAGGGGAGAAGGCTTTTCGCTTTTTGCGCTTCTGGTAGGCAGTGAGTATTCTTTTTCGCAAACGAGATAAATGCACTGCGCCTGCCCGGCGGGGAAAGCCACGCCGCTCCCGGGGCTAGAATGGAAGATCTGCAAGGAGCAAGACTGGCTTACCAAACTTGATAGTTTTCACACCAGACAGTCTTTTCTTTGCGGAGAAATTATATAAATCCGAAGCTACTGTGCGTCGCCGAAGTAATGGCAGTGCAAACGGGAACACTGACATCGAGTGGAAAGTGCGATATCGCATCACAGCACCTGCAGCAAGGGAGCACGCAGAGGTCTTAAGAAGTTGACTTTTTGTTCCGTTCACCATAACTACAATTGGTTTGAAATAGCTTGGGATACTCGCATTCAACAGAATGTGACATATACTCTGTTTCTTTTACCTTGAAATCAAGTAAGTGTCAGTGTATGTACGTGACATTGACAAAAGGTTTGTGCAAGTAGCGTTCTAGCAGCATCATGTTTCGAGCATTATCAATCAAACAAGTTATTATGGATTTAAACCAAGCTAATTGTAGACAACAGCTGCGCAGATAAATCTGGACAACATTGCTTCCGAGGAGATAAATCCTGAAATGAGCAGAAACTAACATTCAACAGTTCTTCCAAAAAGTATTTGCTCAGGGATAGAATACTAGAGCTTTCTGTGTTGATTATCTCCATATTCCAGTCCTGATTGATTGGACTTTGAGTTGTTTTTTTGGACAAAACCGTAAGACGTCGTGTCAGTATTGTAGTAATGAGAATAACAACTTCTTTTAGGGAGTTAACTCACGCATACTCACTCATCATTAGGATTCAAATGGATAACTCTTTTAGGAGTCATTATAATGTAACTCGTTCACGAATGAGTTACACATAGCCGAATATCGGATACTTCTAACTCATTCTTGTCACTCAATCTTTTGAGATTCGGATCCCTGCGGTGGCTAGTAACTCACTTCTAAAGGAGTTAAGTTACAACGACTCACTCCCTATGCCACTAGTTTTTGCAACTACCGCTCGTTCTACGACACTCGAATATCGGATACTTGTAACTCACTCCTGTAACTCACTTTTTTGACATTCAGATCCCTGCGGCGACTAGTAACTCACTTCCAAATGAGTTAAATTATAACGACTCACTCCTCATGCCACTAGTTTTTGCAGCTCCCGCTCGTTTTACGGCTCCCACTCACTCTTTTTATTCAGATTCAGATGCTTGTGGCGATTACTTCCACACTCCTAAGTGAGTTAGATTATAATGACTCCCAAAAGAGTCATTTCAATTGTATATGAGAAGTTGATTCGTTGGTTAAATTATTACAATCTAACTGACTCAATCTTACTCAGTACGCACATCTCTACAGTATTGACGAACTGTAGCTTACAATATGTGAATACTGTGAAAAAACAACTTAAGAGTGCCAGATAACAACATTGCAAATGTTTTTTTTTCCAAAATGTCTCAAAAAAATGTTTTAAAAAAATCATAAAAAATCAAAGTTTTTATTTTAAAAAATGGTACTGATTTTATAGGCAACATATTAGCCATTCATGTGTGTTCTACTTAAATACACTCATTTTACAACCACTTCTCCGCAACAACAACAAAAATCCCACCACAGTTTCACATAATGGGCAGCCGGCTGTTTCGTCCGTATAATTTTGCACTCATAAGAGGCGCAGAGGAAAACCGCGACACAACAAAACCCGGCAGGCACAACAACCGGATCGGCGACGGCTACACCGGCGGCGTGTCAATGGACTTTTCGCGCCTCGTCCGCTCGCGCCTCGCTCGCCGTGCCGTGCCGAGAACTTCCCACCCGTGTGGAGTTTTCGGCTTTAGGTGAAAATCATCCGAAGGTTTTCCACCGCACCAGCACGTACACTTGTGGCGCTGTGTGTGTGTGTGGTTGGTGGCATCGGCTCAAGGTGGAGTTATGGAGGGACGGGAGGCTTTATTTATTCGATCATTTATTTCGATGCGCGGAGAGTAGAGTTTATCCGGGGTCAAACCGCCTCGCGGAGCCGTTGCTGTGTGCTGTGTGGAAGGCAGCTCGATAATCGATACAATCGCGACGATCTTGCAAGCGAGTGGCGAACACTACAAAAAAACAGACACACACACACACACACTCCACGCGAAAGATCGAAATCGACAAGCCACGGCCAGCTCTCGACACCTCGACAGTCAGGAAGAGGGAAAATGGAGGGTTTGGGATCTGGAAAAACGAGCGACTAGGCGGCTGCTGCCATCCAGTGTCCCGTACGGCGTGAGGCTCCGTGAGATACACTCCCGATCGGAACGAACGCGATGGCCGTTTTCCCTTTTAGGACTGATTTTTATTTGATTTTAAACTACCCCTTTTTTGCTTTTATTCGGGATTGGTGTGTATGTGTGTGTGTGTGTGTGTGTGTGTGATCACAAAGACAACACGTTCCATCGAGTGGAACCGACAAACGCGAGCAGAGAGAGAAGAGAGA
>KB672824.1:4366946-4389981 GCA_000349145.1 Anopheles dirus
AGAGATGAGAAGCAATCGAGTCGTCAAAGAGGAAAGACAGTACAGCAAACAGGACAACAGAGCAACGTAGAAAGCCAGGGAAAGGAAGCGGACGAGAAAGTGAGGAGTACCATGGTGAAATTGTAATTAAGTGTACTAAAATTGAAATATAGTTTCAGAACTCCTTCCCCGACGGGAAAGTTATCGAAAAACTCAACCAACAATTAGATTAAGAAAAGATTAGAGAAATATTAGATATGTGATGTTAATGTGTTTGTCCAATGATACAACTATCAAGTTCTCACTACTACTAAGTACACTAACGGACACTTTGGACCTCATGACGACATTGGATCTCATGACATGATGAAACAAATTTCAGATATTAAACGAACTAATGATTCGATCAAACGTGAACAGTCATTGTTAAAATACAAGGAATTAAAACAACATTGCTTTGTTGAGAAAAACATAAAGGAAAGCGAAGAAATTTAACCACAAAAGCATTACACAGTAAAAAATATATAAAAATTCACTATAAAATATTAAAAATTAACAATATATTGATTAACAGTGGAAAATAATGCTTAAGACATGAACATTCGAAAGCAATAAAAAATGTGTATGTCAACGTGTTTGTCCAATAATACAAATCATAAGTTAGATGTATATGAAGCATATATATGTAACAGTTTTCATATATTAGGCAGACAAATATTTCGATCAAACGTGAAAAGCCAGTGTTAAATTATGAGCAACAAAAAGCAATGCTTTGTAAAGAAAAACATCAAGAAATTTTGACAAATTTATTATCAAAACCATCACAGAGTAAAAAAAAAAACAAAATAGATGAAAAAAGTTGCGAACTTAAAGAATTCGAATTAAAAAACTAATATTACGTCAGTGGATAAATAATGTAAAAAACAAGAATATTCGAAAACAATAAAAAAAGCTTATAAAAATATTAGATATGCGATGTTAATGTGTGTGTTCAATAACGCAAATTTTAAGTTCTGGGTGTCATCTCGGTCTTTTGACAATGTGCAGGATTGATCAGTTTTATTTTCAAAATAAATGTCTTTTTTTTAATCAAAAAGACCAAGGGTACCTGTTCCACACACGCACACTTCAGTGACTTTCGAACGATCCCACTGCGTCCCCAAAGCCACCGCTTGCAGCCCGCGCGCCTCATCCTTTGCCGATGATTGCGACATCCGGTGGAGCGTGATATCTGGCTCCGCTGCTAAATATTACGTTCAATGCGCTCACGCCGGACGATCGGGGAGATTCGTATTACCCGCGCCAAAGGCACACCGTCCACCTCGCATCGCGCACACACACACACACACTCACACACGCGCCGAGGGATGCGAACCGAAAGACAAAGGCCAGACGCGTCCCGGACGGTGGGACCACCTTTATCGCGGTACTCCACACCGCGTCGCGTATGCGACACACCGCACGACCGGACGGGCTGGGATCGCGAACGGATTTCATCACACCGCGAGCGGAAGGTCAATGACCACGTGCGCAAGCCGGTACCGGTCGACACCGAGCCGGGGTGCTATTTCGTTAATTTTTTCCCTCCTCCTTCCGTTGGTGTTGTTGTCTTGTTTTCTTCGTCTCTATTTGCATTCGATTTTATGTTTCGATCGGAGGGAAATTCGCAAACGATACAGGCGAAGGGACGTTCGGTGCCAATTGACGGGATGGCGGCAGAGGCACACGGAACGTATCGATGCTCTAACAAAGACGCTCACGTGAGGCAAGCGAAGCTGGTTTTGTTTTCCTAGAACCAGTAGCAGACAGTTTAGTTGTCCAAGAGGCTTCATAATAAAATAGTTTTAGACCTCTGCATCACATTCTCCAGGAATTATTCAAAACAACACACTTTTAAGCTTTCGAACAACGATTCTCGATGCGCAATACTCAGGTCTTTATTCTCGCTACTTGATTCTCGGTCCGCGATTCTCGATTTACGATTCTTGATTTATGTTTTTCGATTCTCAATGTTTCTCGGTGCACGGTTCAATTTACGATTTACGATTCTCGTTTCAAGATTCTCAATCAATTCTTGATTTACGATTCTCGATCCTCGATTATCAATACTCGATTCTAGCTTATTGATTTTTCATGTTCGATTTTCGTTTCTTGATTTCCAATACTCTATTATTTACTTAGTTATGAATGTGTACAAGCCCTAACATAGCTTAGTACTATTATATAACATAAAGCAAAACCCAAAAATAAAGCGATAATAGGAAACAAAAAAAGAAAGAAAAATGGCTCACATAAACACAAAACGATCCCATGTCACAAAACACAAGACGAGGCAAGGGAGAAAAAAATAAAACAAATAAACACTACGGAAAAACTATACAGGATTGATAGGGGAATTATAGGGAATGGATGAGGAAGAATTTGGAAGAATTTAATTCAACTTATTCGAAGGCAAATGATTGAATCTCTACTCTCCATCCTCGATTGGTGATTCTCGATTCACGCTTCTGAATACTCGATTCTTGATGCTCGATTCACGGTTCTCAATTCTTCATTATTGCTTCTAGATTCTAAATATTCGGTTCTTGATGCTTGATTCCTTCTCGATTATTTCTCCAATACTCGAATATTGTATCTTTATTTTTGATTCTCTATTCATGATTCTCGATTATTTTCCCAACACTCAAATATTGAATCTTTATTCTCGATACGTCATTCTCGATCTCTGACTTACGATTTTTAGTATTCGTAGTTAATAAAACGCGATTCTTGATTCTCGATTCATGTTTCTCGATTCATGTTTCTCGATTCTCGATTCTCGATTCTCGATTATCAATTTCCAATACTCGGTTCATGGCTCTCGATTCTTAATACTCGATCTTTGTTTCTTGATGTACAGTACTCTATTATTGATTCTCGATTATTGTTTTAAAATATTCGTTCTTTTATTCTCGATTTCCTCAATTCTGAAATTCGAGGTTCTAAATTATTGGTTCTTTCTTTTTAATTCTTGTTTCTCGATTATCGAATCTCGAAACTCTCGATAATCGATTTTCGATTCTCGATTCTTGTTTCTCAACTCATTTTCCTCAATTCACTGATTCTTGTTCCATTCGATTCTGAATGATAAGGAATGAATAAGTCCCGCCCATTTTCCAAAGAAGCCTGTAAAGCATGCATTGCACTGTTTAAGCTGCCACTGTTAGTTTTTAAAGCCGAAGCTTCCACTTTCTTGTGCCATTTGCAGCCGAAGCGCGGTCGCAGCGTATTGTGTAATGCAGACTTCCCCACACTCGATCCGGACTGACTTAACCACACCGATAGCGCCCGTTTCAATTGCCCTGAAACAGCTGATCGTTCGCCAGACGTATTGCATACACGACCACCCAAACACCCTGCCACGCCTCAGCACGATCCCTTGCATCCGAAACCAAATATGGTAGGTCAGAAAGAGGATACGAAAACAACAACAAAAAAGCCCACCATACGCATAAATTGGCAACGGAGCCGATGGGCAGTCGTGGGGGTTGAGCGGTTTCCCGCAACAACAACAACAACAACAACAAAAACATCCCACCGGCAATCCGTGGGCAATCGCGAATTATCCTTTCGCGAGAACCTCTTTACATTTGTCCGCGCACCGCAAGATTGCGACGTTCGGATCGGATCGGAGCGCGGGGGAAGCTGGGATCCGGCCGGGAGAAGGGCGAGGGGCAGAGACCACATCCATAAAGAACGTGATAGTCGGACAGGTTGGGCCGAAGGACACATAACGTAGCAGCAGCATAAATAGACGCACGGAGCTTCCACAACAACAGCGCCAAGCGCCACGAGCGCAATCGGCGAAGAATGTACGGAATTCTGAGAATAATTTTAATTTCATCGATTAACATTCTCCATTTGCACATGCTGGAGTGGCGGTGGAGTGTTCCCGGTGTAACGGGACGCGGGATGGGGGGGGGATGTTGGGTGTACATTTTCCCGCCCTAAGTCCCTGGTGGCGTGTGCAGGTAGCAAACGGCCTGGCACCATCTTTGTTCCCGGCCGCGCGCGATGGTGCGCTCCCGGTGGAATGTTCCTGCCGCTTGTAGCCAGTTTTTATTCTCTCTCCTATTTCGCATATTTAGTGACTTCAATAGACTACGACGCTGCGAGAGATAAACAACAGCACACACCTCAACGTACTCCTAGCCACGCAGCCTGCGACAAAGGCGGTCTCTGCCTCGCGTGAGATGCTTCTTTTGCATTCATTGCGCCGGCACGGGAGCACAGCCTCCTGGTTCTCCCAGTATCCCAACATCGCCGTCTTCGCCAACTACTATTTGTGCGTGTAATTGTCGCAAAGTGGCTTCTCCCATGGGCCGCGGCCGAGAGACGACGGGTGCGACATAAACAAGGTTTTGAAGATATATGTTCGTGATTGAGGGGAAACATCAGCCGGCGAGCGACAAGGTATCACAAAAGGTCCTCCTGCTCATCCCGCATCCACAGACATCGCGCGCGTCGATTCCGGTGACGATTTTTATTTCTCTCCCTCGCGCACACCGACCGGCACGAGAGTTAAGGTAGGTCATCTGTATGATTGGTGTTGCTATTATCAAGTTTTTTTTCTTCTATATTCGCCTCCTCTACTGCTGTTTGTTGCTCCCTAGAGCTGGGGAGGGTTACTGTTTGCCTATTACTCTGTCTATTACCGCGTCTTATTACCGCCAATCGTAATAAGAGGGGGAACAGGACAGTCGCTGGCAGAGCGGTGAGCGCAGTGAGCACGACCGAGGTATACGGAGCGGGCAAATGATAATAATCATTTTCTCCGTGCCAACATCTTCAAACATGCTGCTGCTGCTGCTGCTGCTGCTGAGCGGTGAGGGATTAAAACCCCACCCCGTTTGGGTTACCGGCCGGGCAGGCAAACAAAGATCGCCCGGAAGGGGACGTACACGCGCGGATTTGCACTGGCCGGATAGAGATATGCAAAAAGTGAGCCCGGGCCAGTGTTGGTAGCAATAGCAGCAGCAGCAGGGCCACATAAAACGTACATTAAACCGATCAATCCGTCGACGAGCGGCCGCGACGATAGCGATATTTATCTGTAATCCTTTTTTAACGACCGCAGCTACACCGCCCCTGACCAATCCAATTTTCACCACGCGACCGCGACGCAAATTGGCTCTTTTGCGAGCGGAGCGGAGCCGTTTCCAAACATAAGCACAGCCCAGGCGAGAGAGGAGTAGTTCGATGTAGTTCATGAAAAAAATGGACGTACAGGGTATGCTAACTATATTGAGATTAGCTGTTTGGAGTGTGGAGATATATAGAAAACATCAGAGAGCGGAGGTACTCTAGCAGTAGTAGCTCCGGGTATCACAACACAACGCGAGCACGTAGTGTGTGAGTGGTTTATTCGTTGACTCCAACAGCGACTCCAACAGATTTACGGTATAGAAATGTCACATATAGACACTAGACAAGACTATTCTTCGTTCTGGATTACTCCTCTCGGTCTGCAGTGAGCTTGTCAATATATTGTGACTTAAACGTCAGTTTGAAATGAGATGCTTTGTTTCTTCTTTCTTGGTACAACACCCTCTAGTAGGCCTAGGTCTGCTATTTTTGTCTCTCAATTAACTTACCATTCCTTGGAGGAGTGGAGATCCAAAACTTTACGTATTTTCTGGGGAGGAGTCGCCTTATGTGACTTTGGGCTAACTATCAGACTATGCAAGTATGAAAACAATCGGGTCTTGACCTGCTATTCCTGTCTTTCGATAAACTTACTATTCCTTGGAGGAATGGAGATTCAAATCACCAAGTAATTTTTGGAGCGTAATCGCCCTATATGACTATGGACTCTCAGGCTATGCAAGTATAAAAAACAGCCGGGTAAGCCGGAAGATGTCCTTACACCCTTTGCAAATAGAAGGCCTTACACCCTTTCACCCAAACTGTCATATATGGAAACTCGATGCAAGCAGATTTTAGAAGAAGAAACCTCAATAAACTCGTCGCAGAATCAACACAGGATATGACGACAAGCTATATGCACAGTCTCAGTACAATTGAGCTAAGAAATAAGATGGTTTAATTCCTAAGATTTTGATTTTAACTATTGATTAACACTGTCATTCAAATCGACCGAATTCTCCTATTTGGTGTCAATTGAGATCTGAAGGGCAATGTTTCAATTTATCGCTCAATTTGACTGAAATGTTTGAAAAAAATTGAGACATAAATGTTCGCTTCCTATTTTAGTTTATTCTAGTATTCTAGTGAGTTTACAGGTTTATATTCCAAGTTAAGACTCAATTCCAAGTACCCAGAAGCTACAAAAAAGGTTCGGCATTTTTTAAAGGAAACGGATCTATTTGATGTACTCAAAAGTCTTTCTCAATAGCCCAAATCGAAGTCAAGATATAGGTCGAGATTACGTTTGCTGGAATCGAATCAAACCCATCAACGCTAGACAACAACATCCATACAAACTGGAATATGTTGACATAAACATAATTATTTCGATAGTCAATTTAAATATGCAAAACCAATAAGAACCAGGACGCGACGTACGAAATATACAGTTACTTCCGAATCCACCACCAAAATCGACGCCGCTTGTTCCATCAACAACAACAGTTTAAGGATAACCTAAATGTTGACCCATCGCCATCATAAATCACCCCGGCTCAGCGCAGAACCGCCCGATTACTAGGTTACTCGAGCAAAGCCTTCCTCCCTGCTGGAGGACACCCTTCCGCCTCTTGTACCGGCCGGGTTGTAAAACTAATCCTGTCCCGACCGTGTAATCCTGGCTCGACAAACGAATCGAAATAAACACACAACGGAGACAAATTAGCTGACCCGGGCCGGGTGGTCGCGCCCGCCGCTCCCAGATCCAAACCCCAATCGACACTAAATCGCTCATCAATCATGCGGCGAGCGAGCGAACGACCGATTATTGCGGAGAGAAATGCGATGAGGCGCTCGCTCGCGCGCGCGCGCGCCCGGGCGTCAAAACATTGTAAAATTCAACGACCTGTCAAAATAGTCATAAAATCGTCAAAAGCAGCCGCCCCAGTGAAGCCCGTCCCGTCGGCCGGTTTCTTTTTCGACCGCGTTGACGAGTTTATTATTCGTACACACTCAAATCTCGTACACGCCCGGGCTGTCAGCGGTGAAAGGACCCTCTCATCCCCTTCCCATGCAAAACACACACACAGATCAATCAAAGTTTCCGCCGACTTCGACCGGTTTGTTTTCGTTTTGTGTTCTGCTGAGTTCGATCTTTATTGATAGGATTCCGGCAGCAGATTATGTTTTTTCGAGTTGTTTAGTGTCGGGCTTGCCACTCACTGAGAGCCACTCACTTCTTTCTTTCTTCCATTTCGTTACAGTCCCGGTGCACGTATTCCAGACTCAACTGCTCCGCTTACACATTGATCGGGCAATCACAGCAATAAAACTAATTTGTTAGCTATCTTACAGGGTTTTCGAGGGTTCTATCGACATGTTCAGCGAGCTGTCGACATGTTCGGGCATATTATCGACAAGTTCAGAAAATCATGGAATAGTTCGAAAGCAGTTGTTGACAAGCTCAGCAGAGCTATTGAGCTGTCAGTTTTGTAAACAAACTGGTACGAAGCGTAGAGTGCCGCTAGCTTCGGTAATGTTTTTATTTCGACAGATTTTGTGTAAAAACGTTTAATTCATGATAAACGCAACGATTTTATGTAAAATCTGTTGAAATAAAATCACAACCGAAGCTAGCGGCTGATTACGCTTCGCACCAGTTTGTTTACAAAACTGACAGCTCAATAGCTCTGCTGAACTTGTCAACGCCTGCTTCCGAACTATTCCATAACTTTCTGAACTTGTCGATAATATGCCCGAACATGTCGACAGCTCGCTGAACATGACGATAGAACCCTCGAAAACCCTGTATGATATACTCATAAGATAGCTATATATATTTTCATGCCGAATATATAGAGCAGTTTAAATGCATGGCAGTTAATCACAAACGCTATATAAGTTCCTGCAATTTTGCTATGTTTTTCAAGAGAAACTTAGAGTTTTTTAGTTTCCCAGAAATTCATTAGTTGCTAAAAAAATTAACAAATAATTTCAAATAGTTAAACAAATAATTAAAACTATTTTTTTAATCCTTTAGACTATCCATTTGACTTAATAAAAATTATCTAATAAAAATATCTGGAGATAAAAAAAAGATAAAAACTGTATTCTTAGCTGAATAAATTTTGAAACGAGATTTGTTTCCAATATTTTTTAACTCATAAAAAGAAGATATTTTTTTCGATAATTCTTAAATAAATAAGGTGAGATGATCGATATAAAATCGATAATACGAAACGAAAAATAATACGATCACTTATTTCACAACAAATAGTAACCATTATTTTTCTCTCCATATTGCAGAATCGGTTTTTTGTTGGTATGATAATTAATTAATTCAATAATTAAATTTAATTAAATAAGAAATATACACTAAACACAAATATACATTAAACAAAAAGTATACACTCCGTAACATAACTTTAAGCCCACCTGTTTTTTTTTTAAATAATACAATACATAATTGAAGAGATACATGAAAATGATGTTCTACTAAGTTCTGGATACAGGGTTTTCGAGGGTTCTATCAACATGTTCAGCGAGCTGTCGACATGTTCGGGCCGACATGTTAATACTAGTTTGTTTACAAAACTGACAGCTCAATAGCTCTGCTGAACTTGTCAACGCCCGCTTCCGAACTATTCCATAACTTTCTGAACTTGTCGATAATATGCCCGAACATGTCGACAGCTCGCTGAACATGTCGATAGAACCCTCGAAAACCCAGTAAATAGTTTACATCGTAACATTTTGCATTTCTAAAGAAGTGGCTACAATTACATTTCAACTGAATCATCTATTAAATCGCATTATGTTCGGCAGGTATCTAGGTATCGATCCAACGCATAAAACATGGTTGTTTTTTTAACAAGAACATTTGCACTGTAGGTGTTTTGTAGTCGAACATTTAGTTGAAAGCCAACACTAAATCATTCCTCAACCAAAAGATCTGGATTGACAATGTAATCGTAACTGGTTCTTAATTCTTGATGGCAGCTTCTGCTGTGCATTCATTTTTTTAGTGTTGTTTTCATGAGTTAATACCATTTTGATAAATTTCCAAGTGAGAAATTTATTAGGAAAATTGAACTAAATGGCTGCTCTATACGATTGAGTGAAGACCTACATGAATCATTTTGTTCAATCTTTTGGGTCGGATCGGAGTCACTCCAGCACCGGATCAGATCGGAGTAATGATTCCGAGCCGGAGCGCACATCACTATATATACATATATAGCCATTACTGATGCAACACTTGCAAGATACATAAAAAAAATACCAAAATTTGCCGAAAAATCGATTTTTTGCGATGTTAGTCGTTTCAAATGCGTCGCAAAAATCGAAAACCAAACGTATCAACGTACCAGTGAGCTTGACATACTTAATAAATGTGACAGAATGTATAACAAATGAGCCAAAAAAATTATTCCCCCTTTCGATACGAATGATGAATGGCTGATGACTGATTAATTTATATATTTATTATTCTTATTTCTGCCCACTTCTATCGCTTTTCGACATAAAATCACACAAAAACTCTACAAAATGCTGCAAAATGTTGATCAGCTACAGCTGGTTTCACAGGTTCTAGATTGCAGTTTTAGATTTAGCGCCAAAAAGTATGCAATCTGCGAACACAGGAACTTGTTCTTGTCAATTGGTTGCGTTTACTCCTCCGATGGCTGTACTTGCGCAACAAGTGCAAGTCAAGTTTACATTCAAGCCCATATGCCATGACCCACATTGCTAACCCCCGTCTCGCAGCGGATTCATTTACGAACCGCTAATTTTAACGACCGAAAATCCGCACTTCATTTCTCTACGACCATGTTTACATGTCCACGTCCGTTCGCGATCGCATTAAAATTGATAAACCGTTTACAATGGGAGCATAAATCAACCCCTTCCCCCGTTATCGCAGCTGGGCTCAAGCAACGAAAGAATGCCGAAATCGCCCGCCAAATAAGCCGGCCAAAATCGGCGACCGGCGACGTCACACGTCAGAAGAAGCCTTCATTTTACTACCCTCTATAACGACATTAGCGGCATTAGCAGCAGCTGAAATGTGTGGAATTGGATATCGGCGATTGGGGCGCATAAATTTCTCAAAATACTCATTTCCGCGAAGATCAAGATCTCAATTCGCTATACTGAAGAGGAAAAAAATACGGAAAAAACATAATATTCGGGACTAACGGAGCTTACAGCATGTTTCGATTAATTTCGAACATGACCGTTAACAGCGGAATGGCTTCACCCGTTGGGCACACTATCCGCCACCCATCTATCGCGCTCTCCCTCTGCCAAGATCATCGGATCTTCGGCGATAATCAAACGGGACGAATTTCGACGCCACCGACACCCGATGACGAGCATATGCTCGGGCGTAATAAAAACACATAAAACCATACCGCCCCGACCGAACCGACCGATGTGAGAGCCCCCCGGGGCCAATAAATCACGGCCTGCTGAAACCGCGCGACGGATCGCGGGAACGGGGCACGGGAGAAGAACACGAAAAATGGAAATTAAATCGATAAGCAATAAAATGTAAATTAATACCGCGGTTTTACTCGCAGCATAAAGCCGTCGTCAGGGGGTGGCGGGCCGAAGCTGCCGGAGTAGAACGCATCAAGAACGCGTCGAAGAAGAGGTGCAGAAATAAAATGTGTCCCATCATAAAGACACTAATGATACGATGGAAGTTTACGGGGAGGAGGATTTTTTAATCGAAATGTATAATGCACACTCTCCGTGGGTGGGCCGCCACTACTGACCTATTGTCCACTTGCGCTTGCGCAGGAAGACGCTGCTATAGATCAGAAACGGATTATGAGCGATCGCGTCGGAGACCGTTTAATACCATTTCTGTTTTCCAATTTCCAAACATCTGACCCAATTCTAGTGATTTGTTCAAAGCTCTTAGGTTGATAACTAATCGGTCTTTTTGATCTTGGCGTAAAAAGGAAGTTATAGTACAGGGAGCTTGGAAAGACCCGTTGGAAATGAATGCTTACAGAATAGTATAGCAATTGGATGATGTGAGTGTTTGCAGTGTTGTTTGCACTAATGTCTATTTATCAAGATTATCTCAGAATCTGCCTCTAGTATCTGTAATGAGCCATAATTCGAGATCTTCATTCAACAACTCGAAAGCCAAGTCTCCATATCTCGTCAAATAATATTGTCTTGGTATATTACTATGACCCAAAGTCAGTGTATACAGGAAGAACCTAATCTTCAGTTGAGTCATGTGTTGGAATAAAGCCTGGGAATAAGTTCTGGGTTTAAATCTCAACTGGATCTTCTTCCTATACGCAGGACTGACTATCCATGCTATGGGTATAATAAAGTCAAGATAAGTCAGAAGTGGCAAGTCTAAATCTACTAGATGTTGTTTGTGCCAATAAAGAACAAGACTAGATCTCCACACTGCTGTACTTGGATTGCGGTCATCCATACTTCGCGAAGAAACCCCATAGCATCCTCCCTCACAACCCACCGTCGCAGCCATAAGACTTCTCCAATGAGCACACCGGTCAGTGATGGACCATCCCCACGTGGACATACTCCTTGGCCATCACATAAACATGTTACGAGCGCGGACCACACAAGTCACCGTCGCCGTCGTGTATCCCAAATAAAAGAAACGACCCAAAAGGTCTCACCGAATCCAGCGTAAAAAAACGCCCCACACCGATCCAAAAGTCGGCCTTAAACTATGCACTATGCCCGCCCCTAAGAACCTAATTTCCTCGATTCGATTCGCTTCTTCCGAGTGCGGGGCTTGATTTGTGGAGCAATAAATTTGTAAAAACCCTTTCGGAGCCCGTCGGAGCGGAAAAACGGACACCACTTAAAACACGACGACGTCTTAAACGACGTTTCCGTTTCATCTCCGTTTCGTCCACTTGGCAGATATTTTCCCCGCTCTCGCCATAACCTTACAAATCTTACTGCCCCAATGATGCACACCTGACTCCCCTGACCCGCCAAATCCAATAGCGCTTTAAGACGGCAGATTTCCACGAGGACGTAAATCATCCGTGTGCGCTCGCGCACACACACACACACACATACACACACACACACACACACACACAGGTGGAATGTTATAAAATTAAGCCCACACACTGACAAGCCTAAGCCGAAGCCGTGTCCGCCGCTGTGCGCGGGCGACACAGAGGCTTGACCCGCTTTTTCGGAGGTATTTCTGGTGACCTCCTTCCGGGGATTTGCATCCCCCATCATTGGGTTGTGCCCGGCGGGGCAGGGTGGTTCGGGTGCAGATTCGATCTAACCTCTCCTTCTCCTTCGGTGACTCCTCCTACAAGCGTTCCGGACGACTCCTAGTCGCGCGTGGAGAAAAGCGAACACCGAAATTCTTGCCGCAATCGTAAATCACACGCACGCAGCGCCGGAGGAAATATGTTCGAGACGAAGCGGATGCTAAGCAACCATAAACCGGCTGACCCGGGCAGGTTGCACACAATATACCTTTCAGATTAAGATTGTTTTGTATGTAATTTTATTCAATTCTGTGCAGCATAATCTGCACAACTTCGCGAGATGTACGATTGGGCCGCGTGAGCAAGACAAAAAAGGAGCTGATCATTTCACTTTACAGTGGAATACAATACATAACAAAGACATCTCTTTCTCTCTCTCTCGGGAGAGATATTCTGCCGAACTAGCCAACAAAAGCAAACGGGTAAGAAAAAGTATTCGCTTTGCGCGATTTTGCTCCTCCGCCAGCGCATTATTGAGGTCCCACATAAATTATCCGGTAACGCGCCGCCACCGCCGCCGGTAATTCGAGCTCGATTGGAATGTCCGTGCCGCCCGGCAACAGTTCAACGTCAGATTTCGACATTTCGGCTTCGCGCTACCCCGGAATCATTGCAAATTCCGCAAACCGCTATCACCATCATTCACTGGCAGGAAGAAATGGCCAGCGACGGTGGAGCAAATGGGAAGCGATCTACTTACGGTTCTTGTATCGCGCGCGTTTGTAAGGCTTTTAGGCGCTTTGGGACATACAAAGGACGTACATTTTTCAATAACAATAAACTGTGACATTTGCATCGCTTTGGGGGCTTTCAAATGGAAGCAGGGAAGAGATAAAGAATCGGGATACAGAATGTTTGGAAGAGCAGCCCGTGCATCATCGAGCACTCCAACTTTCATCGTAAAGGCACTCTGCCACGGGAGCTGATAGGATTGTCCAAAGTTTGTCACTTGACAGACGATAACTCCAGCAGAACCTTAACTTCTGGAGAAAGTACCTGCTACAGTCTAAATACTACAGCCAAGGTACTCTACGCCCGATTAACTTGCGCTCTAAAATTGAAAGCAAAACATCACGAATCCAGTTTGATGTCGTAAGCCGTTGACCGTGACGAGGAAGGAAGAGGAACACGGGAAGAGAGCAAAGCAGATGAAATTCGCACCGTGACCGAGGCTACCCGAGGCGCCATCGACCCTCTTCCAGGGTTCTTCAACCGGTGCGTGCGCCCTAAACCTTCCCCCGGTGCCCTAGCACCGGGGCATCACGCCGAGAGTCCCGTTGGCTGGAAGGTAGAATCAGCAAGAAGCGAGCGAGCGACAAAAATCCAGCAGCTGGCAGCGTCGTCGTCGGGCTGGCGTCTTCGCCGAGACATTCGAAAAACCGATGCTCTTGACCATTATGAAGGCAGCGCAAACGCAAAGAATGCTCGCCGCGCGCCATCCTGCGGGGCGGGGATGAAACAGGCACGGACAAGAATGGCCGTTAAGAACGTAATTAGGCATGCTTTATGTGGTATAATTGTCATGTAATGAGCATTTAATTATTTCCACTTGCCCAGGCGCGGCAAGCCGATTCCACGAATTGGATTGCGCAAGTGCGGCTGCGATGGGGCGCGCTCCGCAGTGGAAGCGGACGGGCGCGAGGAGAGGGAGTGAGGGACGATGACATGAGACGATGGCATAAGCGCGAGCGCGCGCGCGCACAGTAGCAGAGCGTTCGGTGCAAAACAAACCCAGCAGCGGCAACAGCATCCAGTCAACCGCGGCCAAACAAACAGAGCACTTCAGGAAACCTGTTCGGGCAACAAAGTTGAACACTTTGGAACCGGAGTGGGATATCAGTATCTGCGCGTATTGCGCCTATCCCCGCACAGGACACTCGTCTAGTGGCTAGCAATGATATCCCGCAGACATATGTTTGATATCCGCAAGATATCACTGCGCAGAGAACTTGCAGGATGCATGTCAAACTTCGAACCTTCATGACCTTGAACTATCCGATTTGTGCTCGCGTCCCCATTCGGGCAAACTATCTAACTGCACAATCGAAGTTACGGCTGCACTTGTCAGTGGGCGGATCTCATCCAACAAAACTTCCCCGCCACGACGGGCAAGGGCAAGGGCATGTGGCTGGGCTACGCTGGCGGCATTCACCGGAGCACACATTCGTCAGGTGGACAAGTGGACGCAATTGCCAGGCGTGTGGTTGCGCTTTTAACGGCATTCGCTTGCCCCGAAGGCAGCGGGGGGGCAAGCTACGATAAAAATGCTGAAGACACGCTTAAATGCTACGATCTGCCGCAGGAAAACAAGGCAAGCACCAACAACAACAAAACAAACGAACACCGAGAGTAACGAATCGGACTTTGAAGATCACGTTCACGACTCCGAGCTCCTGATGCGGGCGCAAGGGCAAGGAAACCATAAGAAAGCGCTACAGAACATTGTAGCTGAGGTGTTACGTGCTGCATGCATAATAAAGTGGAGTAGCGCCATCGACCGTAACCCCCGTCAGCTCCTCGGCCACACCACGCGTATGCTCGGCCGGTGTGGACCGCCGCAAATCACGTACATCATACTAAATCAGACAAGGGGGTTGCGCATAATCACCGTTTGCTCAGCGTTTGAACGACGGTAGTCGGCGGGACTAATGGGTTCGGGGGCCTCAACCCGCAAACCCATTCACCGGGGCACACTCAACCGTGATCCGTGAGAGCGCGTCGCCGCTGAAGTTCATGAACTGGACACACCCGCCTCCAACGTGGGACACATGGGCGGACAATTTGCACAAATTTTGATCTAATTAACCCGGGTGTCTTTTATTCCCGGGTGTGTTGCTCGCCCCAGGCATATCTTGGTGGATGACGACGCGGTGGCGATACAGATGTATGATTGGTCGGATGGTGGGTTCAGGTTTGGGCAAGTAAAAGTTGTACACTGAGGCACTGATGCTCAGGTGTAAGATACAATCTCGACTGACTTAAGCCTTCCACGCGCAGGACTGATTGTATGTAGCTGCGGGTAAGAACAATGTTAGGGGAAACCAGATGAAAGACCAACAATAAAGAGACCGTGAAGAAACATACCACTAATGCATATCCAGAAGTATAAATGATGTGTCCATTTCCAGACATTTGCTAATTATACGAATGATTCATATGCAAAACTCAAACTGGCCTGATGCACACCTCCGGATCAGCGGTTCAGTTCGTTCTAGCAGGTAATATCATAACTCAAACATTCCTTCCAACCTGTCTCTCGGCCTTTCCCCACTTCCCCACCATCCACTCGGTCCACCCGGGAGCTAATGAGTTTTAAATCCCGAGCTTTTGAACAGAACACCCGAGCGCTGCGAATGACCAGAACTGTGGTAGACCATGTGCGTATATCTGATGCCCCACCCGTTGGGACCCGTACAACCAGCAACAGTGGAGCGAGCCGAATATTTCGCCCCAAAAGGATCAAACGAAGCCAAGGAGGGCAGGGTGGCCGCCCGGGCGCGATCGGAACATCCGCGCACTCGAATGGGAAACGGCGGAGGGGCAAAAAACCCGCGAATTCCGCGTCAATGACCTGCACGGCACAGCAAGACATGAACCGTTTTAAATTGTGTCGTGTCATTTGAATAATATGTATGTTAATGTATGCGCATAAAATCCTCGCCAAATGAGATGTGAGTTGATGGGGGGATATATTTTGTGTGTGTGTGTTGCTTTTTCTTTCTTTTTTTGTTGGTCAAGCTCAACTGACCACGGAAGATATCGCTGAGGTGGTTTGTAAGAAAGAAGGTGGGGAAGGTGAGCACGCTCACCGAAGAAAGCGGGAAGGAACAAATTAAAGAAAAGAATCCGATGGAAATGGAATCCTCGATTCTACGAAGCGGTCATCGCAGCGCACGATTACTAGGTCAGCTGAGTTTGTCCGGTTCTAGTTGGTTTTGGTTTCCTTCTTTTCTTACTGCAGCCCACCGATTCCGTGGGTGAACTATGAAAAATCTGGTTTATTTATTCGCTCGATCTGGTCATTTGGGCATGGAAAGGAAATGGGACAAGGATTTGGGTTTCGTTGTTATGTTTCTTTTTTTTTCTTTTTCTGTTTTGTTGGTTGAGAAATTGAGAACAATCGTTCGACGTTTTTTTTTTATTGGACCGGTGAAACGAAAGCGCAAGAAATTTATGTCATTCGGGGTGATCTAATACGAAATCAAATCCGGGATTTTGGCGGAAGACTTACAATTGGAGAAACTTAGTCAATCTAGCGAGATTTTGAACTGAATGTTTCATATTTTTATACGCTGGTTACCTTTTTGAACATAAAATTTTGGCAAAAATTTCAAAAATTTTCAAAAAAAATCAAAGCAAAAACTCTGCAATTGGATAGAATTGGTGGAAGCTGAATGACTGCAGATCAGCTAGTCCATTTGTTAACAGCGCGCATCTATTTCTGGAAAGTAAATTTAGCACAAAATTGTCAGAAAAAAAATCTGAAAATTTTGTCAAATTTTAATCAATTTTTTTCACTTTTAACATAATTGGATACTGAAAGGGAAATTTTAATGTTGTCTATGCTGGTACACTAGCACACCTTAACTCCAGCTCATACATTGTTGACACATAGTGCGTCAAGTTCAACAAAATGACATCAACGAACAAGAAGGTTTCTCGAATTTGTTTTTTTTGGTTTTTTTATCTTCTAATGTCAAGCGGATCTTTCCAATCTCTTTCGAAGCAACCTACTTAAAAAAGGTTGACTGATTTCGAATTTCCAAAAAAATCGAATTTTAAAACTTTCTAATTTCGAAAATTTCAAATTTCGAAAATTTCCAGCTTCGAAAATTTCAATTCTCGAAAATTTCGAATTTCAATCAAAATCGTATTCAACAAATGAGATGTTGGTATAACGATTACGGAAAGCATTTTTAACAGCATAACCAGTTGCTGCTCCTAATTGCAAGTTCTCCACATCCTGGACGTATAATTGAAGGCAAGACACCCACCGGGTGGAATGCGCGGTAGAGTAAAAATAGCAATATTCTTCACCCCCACAGCTCATCCGTCACCACCACGACGACACGACAGCACTATCGTCGAGGCAAAATGGAGGACGGAAAGAATGTCTTTCGCAAACTATCATCCCGGAGTGTCGCCCCACAAGCTACCCTCGTTTTTTTTTCTTTCACCTACTTTCGCCAGCGCGTTCGTTCGATTCGCGGCAGAGTGCAGCGCGCGCCGCACACCAGTCAATCACACCCGGGCGCGCTGGTAAGGGCGGGAAATCGATGCGTGACTCGTTCATTTAGCTCGCATTTCTCGCGCACCGGACAGGCCCACCGAACACACACACGATCGCGTATCGGTGCTGGCGCCAGGGGAGGTGCATCGTACGGTGCGCCATAATTTCCAGCTTGCAGCGCTCGGATGGGCCCGACATGCACAGACACACGGACGGACGGACGTACGTACGTCCGAGCGCACCGGATGGAATAACTGGCGGGCGCAAAACTGGCCAGGGCTATATTTAACCACGGCAATTTTACATCTTCCCCTATCCGTTGCCATTCTTGAGAGTTCTCCCAGCCTCCTCCCAACCGCCCTAGCGCCCGCTCTTCCCACGAGCGAAAATCGAACAGTATTCTCCAGCACCAGCCGCTCATCGATGCTGTCAAAAGCCATCCGGCCAGGATAAATGAGGATGCATCGGGAATCATCATCCCTGCCCGTCGGCCCGGCTGCCCGGTGGTATGCCCGCCCTCGGGACTTTATGTTTATTAATTATTAATAAATTCTGTTCCACCGTGTCCCGCTCGCCCTCCGCTCGACTAGGTGATAACTTCGCCGCATCATGCTAACCACCACGTGGCATGCAGGAAAGGCGAGCCGCTCCAAGAAGATGCTGCAACACACCAGTCCAGTTTCAGTCCGGCCTTCCTTCTAGTGTCATGGACACTAGAAGTGGACAAAGGGGGGAAACAAAACCCCCGTACAGTTATGGGCAAGTCCGATGTAACCAGCCAAGTGTCCGGTGGGATAGTACAGTCACAGTTCGGCGGCGCAAAAAAACAAATCTGCATGCAAAAATAGCAACCGGGCGACTCGGACACTCCCAACACTCCAGCAGCCGGTGTCCCGGTTTCTATTTCCTTCTTCTCGCAACCGTTTCAGAAATTAGCCATCGCCTGCCACCTTGCCCTCGCCCTTCCACGGAGGCGCCGCGAAAAGCATCGGGCATGATACGGACAAATCATTGAACTGAACGCGGCCAACCAGCAAGAATGATCGAACGGAATACGCTGGTGACTAAGTGAGAGGCGAAGCGGAGCGGATCACCGTGCGCACTCTGCGCTCGACCATAATTAACAATGACAGTGAAAGATGAAGACAAACCGCAGCAAGAAAAAAAAACAGCAACTGCACACTCTCCCATACGAGAAAACACACTCACGCACTCGCAGAAAGTCGTTGTGACTTCTCGCTGCATATGGTTGCAATTTTTGTGGCGCAAGTTTCAATGCGGCGAGCCTAACCCTTGCGGTAGATGATGCTGTACATAGTGTAGTCTGGTGATAAATAATTGATGGAATTACCTGGTGTAAGGGCCCAGTTATGAATGGTGTATCAAATTTAATGAATTCCATGAAGATATATAAATCAGCGAGAAATTTTAGTTCTACATAAATTCGGGAATCTTTGAAGAATCAATATTCTCCAGAAGTTCACGAAACTTCCAAGATGAATAGAGATCTCTTCAGACTCACAGATATTCGCGAATGATTCTTCTTCCTCGGCACAACAAGCACAACTAAGTCTAAGCCTGTCACTTCTAGTATTCTTTGATGTAGTTATTACCTCCAACATGGATAGTCTGTCCAGTGTACGGGGGACAGCAAAGATGAGATTCGAGCCTACAACCTGTGATATGTAAAACCTTGCGCTTGTTCACAGGACCATACCTCCGTTCCAATATTTAAGAAAATCGCGAATATTTCAAAATCTACAGATCTTCAAGAAAACCTTTGGAATTCAGGCTGTATAAAGACTCATGAATCAATCAAGTCAAACTCCTATCTATTCCTAATCAATAGTTTGTTGAAATTTTGTTACGGAATCAAAATGTTCGGTTCGGTTAACCGTATCTAGTTTGATAATATCTATTAGTTACTTAAAACATTTAGTTACTTCCTCACAACTTTCCTCTAACAAAATGTTTGAAAGTCTCGAAACAATACTGATTTTCTAGTCTTTTGGACTCCCGTATGGGAGACGATTCCAGAACATTGCTGAAATCGTTGATTGTCTTTTGGATATGTGACTGAACTGGTGAGGAGGGAGATTCAGAAGATCCAAGGAACGTGTTAGACTTTTTGGCCGACCTGGTGATTTAAAGGTTATGGAGCCAATTTTCATACAACTGGTGCCAGTTAATCTCCAAACTAGCTACGAGTCAATTAAGTTAAAGAATACTTTAGCGTCTGGGCTATTGAGGCTGTACTGATAATATCTAAAACGGAAAAATACGCATGGGTCGTGATGTCATAACAAAAAGATACCAGTTATAGAGCCAACCATAGGATCCGCGAGGGTGTTCGTGTCCATAACAACCAGGTATGCTACCGATTTCCTGTACTTATGTTCTTGTAAAAGTGATTGAATCTTGCCTGACTTTGCGCTTGTTCACAAGGTCATACGACCGGCCCAATATTCTGGAAAATTGACAATATTTGGAAATCTATAAATCGTTAAGAAAATCTATACATTCCAGACTGTATCATGAATCTCATGAATCAGCGAGGCCAAATTCTTATCTAAGTCCACGCGATAGTTTGTTGAAATTATGTAGCGGTTTGTTGAAATTATGTATTCAAGTGATTGAAGTGGCTTAAAGGAAAAGTTTGAAACTTAGGACACAATACTTATAGTAATGCATTGATGTGTTAAGATTCCAGAACATTGCTGAAAACATTGACGGATGTGTGACTGGACAGGAGAGGATGGGGACTAAGAGAAGTCTTATACTTTTGGGTCGACCTGGTGATTTTAACGTGATGGAGTTGATTTTCATGCGACTGACATTCCCTACGCCAGCTAACCTCCAACCAGTTACGACTCAATAAAGTTAAAAAATGCTTAGACGTCTGGGCGAGACTTGAGGTGGCATTAGTGCTAATACAAAAAAAAGACAGCCATAACGGACAGCCAGTTGTACTACCGATATCTTGTACTTCTGTTCTTGTAAAAGTGATTGAGTCTTGAGATTGCCTTGTATTACGCTAAATTCCGTGAAACTGTTTTCCAAAAATGCATTATTTCAGAAAGATTGTTTACTTTACGAAAGGGGCAGCTACGCTATTGCGTTCTTCTGCATTCTTCTCCATTTGTCTCCATTTTTCTGCGCTTTTCTCCATTTGTTCAACAGAGTAGAGAACTTCCAGCAAGGAATCAAATCGCAATCGATGTTGCGATCGAATTGACAGTTCGTGCACACTCGAGGGTTAACATATGCCCTCAGGTGAGCGACGTTGCAGGGCGACACGCAGGAGAACGAGCATCGCGCCGCCGGGCTGGATTCCGAGGACGAGGCTCACTGGGCGTGCCAGGAAGAGTGGTCGGTCCGGTAATAGTGATGCACACCGTTCGAGCTTGCTCGGTTCGTTTCTGTGGTTGATTTTCCAGCACACTACACACACACACGAGCGCGCGTGCGAAGTTGCCCATTATGGCATTCCATAGCGCGTGGTGGAACCGAGCGCGTGGAAAACTCCTTGGCAGAACGTACCAAACAGAAACACACATACACGGCAGTAGAACGGCAGTGGAGGCAAATGGTAAGATGATAACGCCCCGAACCGGAGGTTGAGAGAGATAGAGGGAGAAGCGAGATATGCAACATGTAGCGAAGAAGTGCTCTTAAGATCTGATTACATACGGATTTATAAATAGAAACAATTACTTATTGCCCTCTCCACCTTTCGGACAGCTCGGTCCACGAGTAGGACGGGGGTTGAGAAGGAGAAGAACCGGGGTCGGGGTTGTGAACCGGTTTATCCCTTCGCTTATAGTCCTGCCTGCCGGCTGTAGCTGTCGCGCGATTGTGTTGCACAATAGCGACAAAGTCGCAGCATTTCTCCACAGCCCTATAAATGCGCGATGCGGCGATAAGCGGCTGCCGGCCGGTGGTCGAGGTGTCGAGGCGCTCACCAGTCCATTGGCCCTTTTTCCCCCAAACTCTTGCGGGGTGCGGTGTGTGCAAACCTCCCCCCACCCACCTTTTGCAGAAGTTGTTCTAATTGCAACACGAGCGCGCGCGCGCGCGTTCAAGTGCATTGCGCACAGCCGGAGAAAAAAAGGAAATGGCGAAAAAGGGGATGGGAAGAGATACGAATGACACTCACCTGCACCTAAACACACACACACATATACAAAGGGCTTTAAGCGATAAAGCGCGCGCGCGCAAGCGTATAATGCTAATGTTGAGTATGCGTATTACTTTCCACTGCGTCTTTTCTTCTTCCCGAGGGCAGGATAACAAGGGCGAGTGGGGAGAAGTGGTGGTGAAGAAAAGGTAGGGGGGAGGGAGAAATTTATTGAAATGAGAACGACCACTAGGGCGAGGGCTGAGGGGTTGCAACAACAGAAAAGCCCACAAGAAGCTGCGCGAAGCCTGTGCAAGAATAGCCCGCACAACAAGGAAGCTTTTCTTTGCTTCCACTGACTCCTCTCACCTACTCGCTTGTAGAACCTCACAGGGGTGTGTGTGTGTGTGTGTATTCCACACCAAGATGTTGCGGCGGATTCCACCGGTACTGACCCGTTCCATCGCTCCCTCAACGCAAGCAGAACATATGAGATGCTTCTCCTGCTCCGTGGAGAAGGAACGCGCAGGCAAACGGCGCCGTTTGTTGAACATCACACTCACAAAAGCGGCACGCACGCCGAACACCGCAAATAAATAAACAAATGCGGCCCTTACGGTGGGGCACGGTGGAACAAGTGCGCCGTTTTTTTTTTTTTTTTGCTGTTTGTGAATGCCCGGCAGGCCCGAGATGTAAGTTTGTTTCGAAACGGCAAGCGGCAGGTAGTTCCTAGTGGCTAGTGCAACCGCGAACTGAGCGCTTATCTCTGGCTAGATTACACCTCAAACGGCAACATGGGTCCAGCGAGCGTCCAAAAGTTTGGTATGCATTTAAAGTTCATACAAAATGCAAAAGATCAGCACAAAGCTGAAGAACACATATGATTACGTCACCCGGCAATAGCCCATGACAGCTGTGGATGTTACGCGATATGCTTTAAAACTGACTGGCAAAGTTTTTTTTTGCATTTTTGCTAGGAAATTCCACTGTTAATGTTAAATTTTTCTTAAGGATAACAGAAAGTTACCATAATTGTTATTCGTTGAAAAAGTAAAATAAAGCGCTTAGTTTAGGGTAGGTAAACATAGTCCATTAGCAAATAATGTAAGATTGCAAAAAGTATCGTTACGCAACATCGTAACGCAACACAGGAACAAGGGATTGATAAGTGTATAAGATTTTGATTAATTAATAATTTCGATAATAATAATAATAATAATAATAATAATAATAATAATAATAATAATAATAATAATAATAATAATAATAATAATAATAATAATAATAATAATA
>KB672824.1:4390347-4428295 GCA_000349145.1 Anopheles dirus
TAATAATAATAATAATAATAATAATAATAATAATCACTTGGGCACTGTCGATACGGATACTTCATACTTACAAATAAAACAAATAATATAAATACATCAATAGATCAATACAACATCATTAATAATAATAACTACATCAATGGCAATAGTTATAACAATTCCACTTTTGTGCGGAATGTGCAAAAATGTTCATTCCCATTCCAAACATGACTATCCTTAAATTTCTTACAATCCGATCGAACAAGTAAGCTCCTGACCCGTGCATACACCAGCTTCTGAAATTCTGGCTCCAAGGAACCTACAATAGTTTACGCCCGATCGTTCGATACGTTTCAAACATAACCTTCTAGGCATCAATTCACTACACATCAGGAGTTAGGAGTTACTAGCTATATTACTGAACTTTATCAATATAAAAACAAAACATATATTAAAATGTAAACACTGCTTAGATGTATACATCTTGGCAGTCCAAAACACTTCATACTGTATAGTAAAAAACCTTGTTTGGCACACAGTTGCAAGTAGAATCGAGCAATAAAAAAGAACACCGCTTTAGCGAACGGTCGTAAAGAACGTGTTTGGCACATTGGATAATGCTTAAGACGTATCTTGGAAAACGACTTCTAAAGGTTCTAACCGTCTTCAAGCAGTTATAAAAAAAACCTTTGTAAAGTATTCAAGGGCTTAAGATATTGGGCATACCTGCACAAAACTTGAAATAACACTCAGAACAAAGAATGTCGTAGGACGTCTATGTCGACCACGGCAACATTCCAATCATGTGGGTGACATAGTTTGCGAGCAAACATAGGAAGCGAAGCTCGAAGATGTGAAGAGGGGCAATTGACACCAAGAGCTACTGTTATTGGCAAATAACGTTGTTAAAAACATGTATTTCTTTACTCTTCTGGTTTTTTTCAGAATTGATGAGTTGGCAGTGCAACAATTGATGTATGCCACATGCAGTTGTTAACTTTCTACTTGAGATTAGGTACAGCTTATTTCAAAACATTTTAGTTTTCTTGTTGTTCTTCGTGTGGATTTACCCTAAATTGCTCTCCTAACCAACATCCTCTGGCCATCCAACATCCGGTTGGCTGGTTCACATTGAATAATATTGAATAATATTAGAAATATGACAGCAGCAGGTTGCTAAATATAACCTCAACAAAAGCCCTCACACCAAAAGGCCTAGCGCTGGTACCTGTTTTGCTAACTTCTCTCCACTGGTTTATTTGCTTCTATCGGTCGCTTTTGCGTTGCATCTTCCACTGCAATTCTCTCAAGTGTTGGTGCACCTTGCTTCCTTTTCTCTCGCTCTCTCTCTCTCTCTTTCGCTTTCTCTCATTCTCATTTATAGTTCTCGTTTGCGCTCGGCTCTTCTGCGCGCGCTTGTCCATTTTCCCAAGCCAACGATGTGCGCGTCCACCATAAAACTACACTGGAGACGCAGCTGGACTAATAACCTTTCCCGCCCTTGCGTGTTCCCTTCAACCGTACGAGTGTGTGTATGCGTGTGTGTATGCGTGTACTATCCCGTCCTGCCTCCGCAAATCGAGCCCACGCTTCCCTTCTCTTCCATTCGCAATCGCCGGGGAGGATATTACCGTACTGTCCATCTCATAATCAACACACACGACGCGAGGCCAGCCGGTGCAGCATCGAAGGGAAAATTGCTAACGGTGCTAAATGTTACGCCACGATCGCTATTTTCCACTACGCTACCTGTACCCCCCCCCTCCCCCCCCCCTCATCTACCCCCTCCCTTCTGCATCCTGCTCGCGCCAACGGAACGCAAACCTCACCGAACCGGCACCGAACGGCACTAGTACCGAGGGAGGGACGAGGGGGCACGGTGGGAGGGCGAGATCCACGCAAAAGGGCCCGCAGGTCCGCGTGCCACCGGACTAATAATATTTTGCTCTAAATTTAGAACCACGTTCTCGCACAATTGATGAGCTACTGGTAGCGATTTATTTACCTTTTTTGCCCCTCCTCTTCTTCTTCTCCCCCTCTCTGTGCCGCTGGTGTGTGTGTGTGTGTGTGTATGCGGTTTCCCGCTCGGAACCGGATTCCTTCCTGTGCCGTTCCCGGGACGACGGTCGGTAATTATTAGTAAGTTGGTTAATTTAAATCACCACCACAGCCGCCAGCAGCAGCGGCGCAGGCTCTTCCCACAGCCCGGGAAGCGTAGCGTGGCGCGTTTTATTTTTGCCTCGCTTTTAGTGCGCCACACAACTCGCCTCCTGCTGGAAGGTGGCTGAATGCTTGATCCTTGATTTGCTCTTGCGCGTAGTAGCGTGCTCGCTGCGGGAACGTTTATTAGCCACATTCCTGCCCGAGCGCGTTTGCTCGACTCTGCGAGACGTTGTGATTTCGTTTATCCTTGCGAACAAATGTCCAACGCATCAGACACGGCACTGGCAGCGTGTTCGTTCCGTCACGATAATGAGCACACAACAAAGTAGTAAACGAAATTTTCATGCCCAATAAAACTGAGTCGAGCCACTTTTCATTAACAGACTAGCAGGCGAGTCATTTTGCCTCAATTAGAAGATCAAGGAGCAATGTTCGTAAAAAAAGTAGAACAATTCGGAAAAATCTTCACTACCAATTCTGCGTAACTGGAGCAAGGTGTATCTTGTTTGCTTTTTTGCAATAGATTTTCGGAAAAAAATCAAATTTTCAACTTTTCCCATTTTTTCTTTTTTTCTATTTTTTTCTTTTTTTCTATTTTTTTCTTTTTTATTTTTTCGTTTTTTATTTCTTTACATTTTTTTTATTTCTATTAAAATGTATAAATTGCACAACTTTAACTAAAACGAACAAACAGAACGATACAAATAGAAGAATCAAGGTTTAAGCTCATAATTTTCAACCATTGCTATTATTCGTCAGGAAAATATGAAAACCCCAAGTGTCAAGTTGAAAACAAAGCATGCACCAAACATAAATTGTCACAGAAATGTGCAAACTATAGAATTTAAAAACTGCACAACACAAAATATGATGAAGCTTAAGAAAAGATGTAGGATTTATACAAAAAAATAGAAATTTTGATTTTTAAAAGATTTTGAGTTTTTTTTATCATAAAACTACATTAAAATTCCAATCTTTCAAGTCCATAAGGACTAAATAACAACTTGAAAGAGAGGATTTTCCATTTAGTATTATTTAAAAAATGAAATAAAAATAAAACATTGAAATCTTGCATAATTCTAACCGAATTATTCGTAGAAATCGTTCGATTTTTCTCAAGCTTCACCAGATTTTGTTTTATGCAGATTTTTTCTAACTTTGTCTTCCAACAATTGTGTGTTTCTTCGTATATTTCAAGGTTAGGATCACGTCTTTCTTGGTCGCAACTGTAAGTGGCATGACAAATCCGAAAGTTTCAAGCAAACAAATAAACGAAAATATTGGTTTTTTCTTAATTTTCTGATTTTTTCCTAATCCTCCTCCTCAATTCTAGAAGGAACATCTCCTCTGCTCGGTCAAACACTATACGATGCATGCATTAGATACACCCTTTGTTTCTTATATCGCAATGTGCTATGTCGAACAATTATTGGTGGAGGAACGTAGAGATTTGGCGATAAAAAATAAAATCAATGTACAATTTAAGCAATTGGCGTAAACAGGATCTGATTTGGTTCAAATAACCTGACATGCTCCTCAGAGGAATACATGAAATTGGAGGACGTGAGTGTCGGTAAATGATTCAAACCCGTGTTTATCATTATGAAAGCCATTATAATCTGTAATTACTGTAATTGGGAGGACGTTTTTTTTCGAAAACATCGATTATATAACAGATCCAAAAAGTTGACTTAGACGATCCAAAACTTGGCACGAAACTTGCCCCCGACTTCGGTTCGGTTGCGTTACAGTGTAACGAACTAACTAGTTTCCTTTCCGCAACGAAACAAGAGCACGGCGGCCGGTTTCACCGCACTAAACGAGCGAACGGAACGAAAACAAAAACCGCCACAAAGTTGAAGTCGAAAAACAGCCTTTAAACCGGCCGTGTGCCATACAACGGGGAGGACATTGGGGGGGATGGATGCTGCGAGATTGTGTAATGATTGCATCAAGCAAAACAGCGAACAGGATAACGACGACGGAACACGAGCGGGCCCGGCGCGAGTGCAGGCAAGTAGCTAGAAGCAAAGCCAGGACGGGATCATCAACGGCAGCAGAAAAAAGAAGGAAACAACAAACACCGCCGGGGGGGATGTTGCAACCCGTGGCCGCCCGTCTGGCAGGAGAGAAGCCGGGCGCGTACACTGACCGCGGTCAATAATCGGAAGTTCAAGGACAAAGTTTACGCAAAGCCCCCGGGCGGGTGTGCTACGTGTGTGTGTGTGTTTGTGTGTATGTTTGGAAGGTGGACGATGAGCGCATCCTCCACCGGCCGGTTCATCCTGTTCGCTTGGCGTTGCAGTTGGCATCAGCGGAGCGGAAGCAGCGCGAAAGACAGCGCACAAAAACGACCAGATAAGTCTCGCTGTCTCTGCTGGAGTTGCGGGTCGCCCCAGGCGGGGGGGGGGGGGGGGGAAGGCCCATCATCTCGCCCGGAGGGTGCCAGCGGTGCAAGCGGTGGTCTCGGCGACTACCCACCCCTTAACGATCGGATCTTACCTCACGGTGGGTTTTCTGGATGTTGCGAGAAGGGAAGAGAAGCATCTTTGTTTTATTTCGGAATGCAAGCACACAGAGACGGAGCCCAAACACACACACACACACACACACACACACACACACTTGCCGATGAGGGTATGGTGTAATCGTTGCCGCGGACGTGATTTAAGGGTAATAACTCTCCACCGCCCGCCGACCTCAGGACGGACGCAAACAGGCACACCTGATCAGGGGCCCTCTCGCCCCAAAGGCAAGAACCCATCCTCGATCGCTTCAGATGCAAGGAAACCGGTTCGCAGCGAGTCGCCGCTGCAAACCGGCCCGGACCCACGGTGAAAAGGACACGCGCTCTCCATGCTGCTGCCTCCCATTTCGGGGAAGATGTCACCGTAAGAGGGTGACGATGAGAAACAGGGCCAACGCTGCCAAAGGTAGCTGAACGAGCTGTGTGTGTGTGTGTGGGGGATCTTCCATCTTCCATCTGAAACTGTTGTCCCATTGCACGCTGCCCTCGTACCCGCGAGGTAAACAGTTCCCGGCCATGAATGAGGATGTGTGGACATTTGGGATGGCCCAAGGCTTCCGCCGGTTCGGTAGTAAAAAAAAACACAGCAGCAAACGTTGCATTTTTTGAGCCAATTTCGCACGAAAGCATTAAATTTTAAAACGCATTAAAACGTACCGCGTCCCTTTTGAGGGTGACCCGCGCGCAAAAGGTTCAACCAAACGGGTTCATAAATAAACGTTTCTCTAACTGAGCCGGGCCCGTATGCAAATCGGCAATCGACAATTAACGAACGAGCTGACCAGTGCAACAGCGAAAACAAAAAAAAACGCTGCTGATCGATTTTACGATAAGAAAGATGCTATAAGATTTAATAATACCGGGCCTTTCCCCTCCCCGCCAGTGAAAGGAGCTGGCGCTTCGGAGCCTGTTTGATAAATAATTTACGACACAGTTACTGCTTTTTCAGCGTTTCACGAGGGACCTTTGACAGAGAAAGAACGGATGGCGAAAGGCAATTTTTACGAAAGAAAGCTCATTGGTGAAGGTCAGCAGTGCTTATATTTAAAGGCCACCGCAGTAATTATTTTGTAATGATTATTTTATTTAATTCGCGATGGGCTTTTCCCGACATTGCGATTGGGTCAAGGGTTGGGCTCTGAACCGTCTTGTGGAACTGCGGCATATCAAGCCGGTCAACAGGCACAGCAGACAATTAACAAACATTGCAAGTAGAAGTTAACAGTTACTGTTTTTTTTTACTTTTTACGACGCATGCCAAAAGGCTATTTTTAGGAAAGAAAACTTACTGGAGAAGGTCAGCCGTGTTTTTATTTTAAGGCCACCACAATAAATATTTTGTAACTATTGTTTTATTCAATTCGCGATAGGTTTTTCCCCGACATTGCGATTGGGTCAAGGGTTGGGCTCTGAATCTTCCTGGGGGACTCTGACGTATAAAGCAACAGGGATCATCCTGATCAACATGCATAGCAGCATATTAGCAAACATTCAAATTAGAAGTTGAAAGTTACTGTTTTTTCCAACATTTTACGAGAGACTTTTGACAGAGAAAGAACGGATGGCAAAATTCTTTTTTTGAGAAATAAAGCTTACTGGTGAAGGTCAACCGTGTTTATATGTTGAGACCACCACAATAAATATTTTGTAATTATTATTTTATTCAATTCGCGATAGGTTTTCCCCGACATTGCGATTTCGTCAAGGGTTGGAAACCCTCCTGTGGAATGGTGACGAATAAATCAGTCCCCCGGTCAATAGGGATAGCAGAATATTAGCAAACATTGCAATTAGTAACAGAGTATAAAAAAGAGTAACAGAGAGTATAAAAAACTTAAAACGACTAGCAGATCTTATGATAATGCGTTCACTATTAAACGGAGGATACACTGAAAGTAAAAAGCCGTTCGAAACAAACCCAAGTAACACCAATCTGGCATGCGAATCAGACAAAGGGTCGGAACCAAACGCAAAACCGTCCCAAAACCGAAGATCACCCACGGGAGAGGTGTTTCAGGTGTTGATGAGATGGAATCGACGGTTTTTTAATGTTTTTTCACAGTATTTGACATTCAACGAAGATACATGACCTTGGATCCAGGGAACCAGTGTCTCATCTCCCTTAAACTTAACGGGAGGTTTCATAGTTTGAGTGTCCTCTCTTCCTAACGTTACGAGACAGATGCTGCGAAAGCTGAACAAATTTATTGGAAAACTATTGAAAACTCTCGACAACATTATAAACATAAAACAATACTTTTTTTTAATATTTTTTTAGATTTTAAATCAGTTCATCTTTGTTAATTACGAGTTGAGCGTTAATTGCTATTCCAAAGTGCTCGCATCATATCATAGGTTTAAGTCATACGATTTCGAATATTTCGGAGAGTTCGAAGTTTCATTACTAGTACTAAATGCAACTTAAATATCCTATATGTTCCTCCACAAGAGATGGGACTCGCAAATTTTAAAAATAAAAGAAGGTATTATAAATCTATCAAAAAATAGTGTTCTGTTTTCGAAATAGTTAGAGTAACTTTAAACAGTATATATAAAAAACACGGTAAAATCTCTTCATTCTATATCTTCTCAGGGCAGTTAATATCGCGAAGGCTATTTTAGTTATCTATGAAGCAATTCTGTCAAATTATTCATCATTTGTCAAGTGCTCCGCTCCAACAAAATCCATTATCACATAAATTCATAACCAACAAATGTTACATGTGAATTCAATTGAATTCGTGCCGGTTGTTAACAAAATGTACACTTGATTGCAGAAGGTTCCAGAAGGCTTTGGGTCATATCCCAACCGGAGGCAATGCACAAACTGTCTTTGTTGCAGAAAGATTTGACAGATTAAATGCCTAATAATAAAGGACTGTACAAACAAAATGTAGCCAAAATTAATTGAAAAAAAAATAAAAAAAAACAGATTGCCAAATTTGCAAACATCTCGCAAAAAAATTGTAACAATGTCACACACGTGGTTCGTAGCGCCCAGGCACGACTGCAGCGTTGCCCAAAGCGCACAGGATGCTGGCTACCATTTTCGCTTTTCTCAAACATGCACACACACTGCTTCCGAGGCGGCAGGCACACATCACAATCAGGCCCATCGAAGCCCATCGTACTGATAGTGGCGTGGAGCACGGAGAAGACGATTCACGCCGATGGCCCGCCGAAAGAGGTTCGAAGACCTCCCTGTGCCAGCCTCTCCGGAGGGAAAATGCATTCGCTCGCACACACACACACACACGCCCGGTTTCGGGTTCCGTTGGGTGGCGGTGGGAGCGTAGTGCAGTTCAGCGAAGGAAGCGAAAGAGAAAGGGCCGATGGAAGCGGCGGGCTGCGAGCAACGAGAGCCTGGCGCCGTAAATTTAAATTCCAGCAAGGTTCCTCCTTTGCGGTCTTTAGTTTTTTTTTGTTTCCTTCTCTCGTCTCTGCCGCCTGCATCTTGTCGGGCTTGTGTGTGTGTGTGTGTGTGTGCATGAAATGCGTATCCGCACAGCGTTGGTGCGTAGTTTTCCGTTTATTTCCTCGCTCCCTCTCACCCCACCCGGTTCCCGCCTCAAACAGACATATTTTCCCGTGTGCCTTTTTTTTTGTTCTGTACTGGATTCTTCTCCCTCCACCACCCACTATCCTCCTTGGTGGGGGGTCATGTGAAGAGAACGCGCATGAAAGCGCAATCCATACTTATCTATCTATTTATTTCCACTACCCCCTCCCAACACACCCAAACGCCTCCCCTTGCCCCTCAATTCACCTCTCCCAGGGCGGAATGTTTTCTAAGGACGTCCACCGGTCCACACGGCGTGTTTCTCTGCCGGTTCCGATGCGAAATATGCACATGCAATGCGCACGGCCCCGCCGGCCCCACCCCTCCCCAAAGCACCTTCGGTTTATCGGGGTTTTTTGCAGATTATCGCCACCAACATCATAACGCAAAGGGGCGCAAAGGGAACGAAACGGCTTAATGCGCTGAGGCACCACCGCGACACCGGGTTGGATCAACTTTGGAGAGCTGATGTTCTGCTGCTGCCTTTGCGTTCGTTCAGCGAGGATTTGAGAATAAGCAATGTCGCGATGTTTGAATAACTTCAACTTTTTTATGTAACAATCACATGTAATGGGAACATTTTTATGTATATTTTTACTTCTCATCACACATCTTTCAGTATTGGATGCAGTAAAGTGAGGTTAAACAAAGCCCACGCGAAATATTACATTAAAATACATCACAATATTCGAGCAGTGATGATGCTACTTCAATTGCCTTTCGAGAACTAATTTCGAAATATCATTTACGTTCTCGTTTTACTCGTTCTTCGAATGAAATCTTCAAACTTATTATACGATTATATGATTTGAATTCTCAATTTACGTTTAAAACTTTACAAATATGTTCTTGCACACATTCAATGTGGTTTTGATCAGTTCAAATGTTTGTTGTTGACTGTCGTCTTAAACTTAGTACAGAACTATTATCACAAAATTTTTAAATATTACTAAAAGTTCCAATATGGAGAACGAAGCCGCTGTTGTATGAGGGTTCTATACCTCATGCAAATCACCATGATTGATATTTAAAATAAATTTAAAACGTAAGTTATGGCTACGTTCACTACATAACTAACGCCATGCTAACTTTGAAAGTTTGTAACGCTGGAAGTATCTCGCACAACAGCTCGTTTCTAGTGCATATAAACGCTCATAGTATAGGTTTGAAACATGTTATCACATTACCTGAAACTCCTAGTATATTTTAATGAAATACAATCTTATTTTGAAAAAATCTTCAAAATATTAAATTTATTTGAAACTTTTAAGTCTCAGAGCGCTTCTTTCGTATAAGATTTTCTTAAATTCTTGTTGGCTTCTCGCTCATGACAATCCTTCGTGTTAACGCCACAGACACCTTCTGGACACATGCAAAGCCTAACACTCGCAGAAATGCAGAAATGCACATGTCCCAAACTCACACAGTCTTGATCGCCACTCACACATTCTAGACACCACACGCCCGAGATTTCGAAAATCAACCCAACGGAACGCGCAATTCTAGAAGCTTCCAGAATTAGAGTATTCTAGAACAAAGGATCAAAGGAGGGGTCAGTCAGTCGTACTCAATCATTCGTACTCAGTTCAATCATACTCAGTCAGTCAACCTCACACAGTCATACGCAGTCGTTCATACAAACTCAGTTCAAACCAAACTCTAGCTCATACCAAGTCGTAATCTGTCATACAGAGCAATCAACCCGTGAACGTAATTAAATATAAAGGCGTTTGAAGTTAAATCCATCTTACTTACACAAACTACTTAAAGTGAATAAATCTTACTTAGTAGAAATACGAACACCACACATGCAGGTTTTCAGAACAGAAAGGTTCCACCAGCAAAGCCATTTTTGCGAATAGAAATAGTCCCACGAAATGCGCGGAATCAAAGATGCCTGGTTTTTACAAATTGACACTGACGCCAGACGAAAAACTTCGGTACGTACAAAAACTTACCTTCCCATCAAACATAACTTATGTTTGCACATAAATCAGAAAAATTGCTATTCGTCCGCAAATCCTCTTATTGCCCGTCCGTTTCACCCATCGTTTATGCGTCATAAACGGACGGGATAGAAATTCGATACACGCTCGTATCGGCAGATCGCGCATTAACGCATCTCAGGGACTCCCTGTTGTACGGGGTTTCGGGCAGTAAACCAAAAAAAAACCCACGCTTCAAACAATTATCGTAACGTGTTTACACAGCTTTTGGGGGATGCCTCATCCCGGAAGATGCAGAACCCGGAACATACACACTAACAAAAAAAAAGACAGTCAAATGACGTCCTCCCGATTCACACGCATGACGGCATCGGCGCTATCTTCAACACCTCCCGGACATCGATCAGAATGCAGTCGTTAGAATGCCATCCTAATGGCGGGAACCGAAACAAACATTTCTTAGGGATGTTTTTTGTTTCCCACCAAATTTGTATGCACTCCACTGCACGTAAGCTCACCTCCGACTCATTAGCATCGCCCGTCACTGGGTGCGAAAAGCTTAGGAAGTGTCTTTGTCCTAGTTATGGCCGCTCGAAATCGAACCTTCTCGATTGCGATTTCGTTTTCGGAATCCCATTAAGGGGCTAGGTGCGGAATCGGTTCCGTATCTAGGTTAGGAATTATGTTTATAACCGATTCCGCAGATATGTTCGAAATCGTTTCCCGAGCTAGGTGTAGAATTGAATCAGCAACCAGGTTCGAAATCGGTTCCAGAGCTAGGTTCAGAAACGATTCTGCAGCTTAGTTCGGAATCGTTTCTCCACATAGGTTCAGAATCCTAGGTTCGTAATCGGTTCGCGAGCTAACTTCAGAATCGATTTCACAGCTAGGTTCGTAATTGTTTTGCCGAGCTAGGTGTAGAATCAATTTCGCAACCAGGTTCGGAATCGGTTCCCGGGCTAGGTTCAGAAACAAATCCGCAGCTATGTTCGAAATCGTTTCCCGACCTAGGTTCAGAATCCTAGGTTCGGAATCGGTTCCCGAGCTAGGTTCAGAATCGTTTCCACAGCTAGGTTCGGAACCCAATCGCGAGCTAGGTTCAGAATCGACTCCGCATCTAGGTTTGGAAATTATTCTCGAACTAGGTTTGGAATCAAAATCGGTTCCGGAGCGTAGGTTCGCTTTAAGTGCCTCAGTTTTTTGGAAACCCCTGTAATGCGTGGGAGCAGCGCGGAGAAAGCATTCCTTTCTATAACAATATGTATAATAGAACTGAGCGTTTTGAGTCGAATCTAACGCACTGATTCCGAACCTAGCTCCAGAATCGTTCCCAAACCTAGCTCCGCAACAGATTTCGAAAATATCGAAGTCATCCGGAATCGTTTCCGACCCATCACAACGTTGCGCATCAGTAGCAAAAAAGAAGCAATTGCTTCGAGACCTGGTCGCGTTCATGCATCCATCTCCCCCGGCCGACCTGCCGATGATTACGTTGGGCTACGTCGTTGGGGTTTCGAGGACATTTTATGGGCTCGATTTTTGCCACAAAACGACGATGCGTTTCGAAGCGTACGGTCCCTACAAAAAGCGCCAAAATCAATCAACAATGTGACACACACACACAAGAGGGTTAACACGGAGATGCATGTTCCGGGATCAAAACCGCATTTTAAGGGCGAATAGTAGTAACGAAAATTAAAAGCAGCAGCAGCAAAACAAAAAAAAACACAAGTACGGCAACAAAATTCCCAATCTTCTCGTCTTTCGTTCAGCTCGCTGTTCGAGCGTGCGCCCGGGCACACACACACGCACACACACACATCCCTTTATCGGCAGGAAAAGATCAGTTAGAATTCCCTATCTCAGCGAAGGCGGGCTATTTTTAATTCTTTTTTTGTTATTATTTCATTCTTGCCGAGCCCTCTCGGGCAAGTTTAAATCTGTTCTCTGCCCTCCCCAGCTTTTCCGTTATCTCTACCTACACACTCGCACAATTAAGCTCCACGCGGAGTTCATTGTGCGTTGTTCTTCCTCCCCAACCCCCCCCCCCCTCCCCACCCTCCACCCAACCCACTCCCTTTCCCTTATTCGTCTGATTTGCTTTATCTTGGCTATGCTTCCTTTTTTATGTTTGCTATTGTTGCAGTTGAACTTGTTGAAATCTTCATCCGAAAGGTCTTGACCGCTCGCGCACGTGTGCGTGTGTGTGTGTGTGTGTGTGTGTGTGTGTGTGTGTGTGTGTGTGTGCTAATGATCGGTGTTCGGTGCGCGGTGCGCTGCGCAGGGAAAGGGGGAGGAAATTAAAAGCCCGCGCCGGACCCAACCCCGTACCGAAAGGTTAAACAAAAAAAAATTAAATAAAAGCGAGTCCGAGCGTCGTCCCCGTTGCATGCGAGCGGGCGCGAAGACACGCCGGCCAGAACGTTACTCATTGTGATGATTTTTCACACACTTCCGTTATCGGGGGGGGGCCATCGGGTTCCGTTCTTTTCCCTTCTGGCCACCGCCCACCCCCAAACGGCGACGCTGGACAATTTTCCAAACGGCGGTTTGTTTGCAGAAGGGAGGAACCGCATTCTCCTTTCGCGCAGGGCACCGGCCATAAAAGCGGCTGGTCCACGCCTTTGCGCACGATACACTCGACGCGCGTAACGGCGCAAAACGCATTGTATTTGCGTTCTTTTTTTATTCACTCTCCTTCTTTTCTCGGACGTGAGCATTAAACTCGTGCGTGCGGAAGCATCTGCTGGGCATGGGAAATTTTCGACATTAAATCGATCGATGGCAGGAGCGTGCGTGTGTACACGACGACAGCACACGTGCAGCCGTCGTGTTCCCCGGGTTTTAGGTCAGTCGAAATTCTGGCCAAGGGTTTGCTCTAATTTTCGCCTCCGCCGGCCGTCCCTGTCGAATCGAAAGCCCGAAAGCGATAAACAAAAAACAGCCAGTGTCTTTGCATGTCACAATCGCTTTCTTTCGCTTCACGTTCCACGTTTGCCCACGATTATCATCTGTGGTTTTGATTTCGTGTGTGCGTGTGTTTTTTTACGACTGATGATTTCCCTTTTCTTAACACTATCGGACCAGGCCGGTGATATTTAACGATATTTCCACTCTCAAAAGTAGTGTCTGACAGGGTTTTTGGTGACCATCACGAAACACACAAATAAAGAAAAGAGGAAAATTAAAGTAAAGTGGAAAATAAGTGATTATGAAACGAAAGCTACATACGAAATACATAAGAAAATGTTTATGCAATTTCAAAATGTTTCTAACCCACCTAAACCTTCTAGTGGCATGAGAAAGATAACAAAAATTGTAAAATTTTCAAAAAAAAAATGCATTACATGCTAACATTATGGGCAAATAATGTCAAATAAATAATGAATTTTGTTTAAACTTGAAAAAATTGAACAAAAATCCGATTTGTTCAATAAAAAGTTCAACACAAATCTTTAAGTAAAAAAAAATACAAAATTTACAAAATTTCCAAAATGTATCATACTATTGAAAGTTAACGTTCACAATTAACTGTAATTTACATTATTTGTCAAAATTTAGAAACATTTGGAAAAAATGTGAAAAAATTTCTTAAAACAAACATCATAAACCAAGGCCGTATGATGAACGATAATTTAATCTGTCACTTTCTATCGTTTCCATAGCTTTATAATTATGATCATATTTTATTAAATTCCATTTTTGCTTCTACTTTCATTTTTCAATATCCAATATCAATATCCATGATAATTTTCAGTTAATATGTTTACACATTTATAAGTTATTTGTAACGTATAAAAATATCTATTTCCGTGTAATTTCTAAACAAGTACGAACATTACTTCGACTTGATTTGACTTAACGAGAGTTGGCTTTAGAAATACTTCGAAATTGACAGATTGTTTTCCAATTGCTCCAAATATAATGGATTTATTTTGCATCGATGATAAATTCCTTAATATTGTATCTATTATTTGTTGTACAATAATTTACCCTCTGTAATATGTAGATACCTGCAAAGCGCCCAAATGTAGATACCTGCAACACAGGATATCAAGGAGAATTTTCTAAAAATATGAAATATCGACAAAATAAAATTTATAAATATTTTTACTCAAAAGCGATCACAAACTGCCCAGACGCAGTGCAAAAAAAGAGCTAGCAAAAGAAAGGAATTTGTCCCTAAAACGCAGTTTTTCCTTCCAAAGGTTTCTAGTTTCTAGGTTTTATAATTGATGTTTACCTAGCATACTTACAAACTAGACCAAACGAGGCACACATACCTCATTATCAAATGAATCATAACAGAATATACTAAAAACTTTTCAATCTTTAAGAACTTTTGAAAGATTTATGGGTTTTGTCATAATTATTCGATTATTTGGCCCAAATTTGATAAACATGAGACAGGAAACGAATGAGAATAAGATTTTAATAAAGGGGATAATAAAACTAATTCTACCATAACACTCTAAAAAGCAAACAGAAGGGACAATGTACCCCAAAACTAAACGACTTTAAGTAGCCGATTTGCTTCCCCATTAGTGTACAACCCATAAGCCTGCCCACTGGCACGGGAATTAGAATAACCCGCCCGTAGAAAGCCGGGAAAGCATGTTTCGCTTAAGCGAAGTGAAACTGAAATCAAACCCAACGGCAAACACAACCCACGGCCGCAGAAGGGCGAACAAAAAAAGGTGAGAAGTCGGATTTTATTAAATCCATCCGCCCCGATCTGCGCTGCCCACCTTCGAAGGTGAAACTGGAATCCGGTGGCGTCTGGAGCGAGTGGACAGTCAGCTACCAAAACACACACAGAGAAGAAAAAAGAAGCAAACCGCCGTGCAATGGTACGTGACAATGGTTTTATGAGCGATATGATTGTAAAAACCCAACCCAACACGCGCAACAACGGGTCAACTCTCGAAATGAAAGAAACCGAAAGAACCGTCGAAAGTGCATGGCGAAACAAGCAACGAAAAGCTGTACGGTGAGAAGAAAGTGTACGTTCAATCTCTAACCACGAAGGACATTGAAGACTGCGCGGCGGAACAGGTGAGATGGAGGCAAAAGAAAGGAAAACCAAACTAGCGCGTGGTAATATATTCAGCACGGGTAGCTAGTGGCCGGCAGATAAAGTAATATTAAATTCAAATGTACAGGAAAAGCGGGCAGCAAACGAAAGAACAATAAAGCCGCAGATGTGAAAACAAAAGTGAATTATAAAGCATTATTTATAAGGCTGCTTTAATGCGGGTGAAGAAACAAGCGAAAGAGTGAAAAGCTAAACAAACGCAAAACAAAAAGATAATCAATATGAAAATGAAATGAGAAGAAACGAAACTAAACAAAACAACAACAAAAAACTCATAAACAAAGCAAAAAGCAGAATAGAAGTGAGAATAAACTTTGCAAATGGGACACACTTAGTGTTAGTGCTCGTATGTGTGTGCGTGCAATTTTGTGTGTCACTTACTTCAAAACGAGAAGAAAACCCAAATGACGCAGCAGCAAAAGCGAACGAAACCGTGTCAGGAACGGTGTGGTCTAAGGAGAGAAAGAAGGAGGGAAGAAGCATCGCAGCGGAGCAGCAGGATAAGTATTGAATAATTGTAGCATTAATTATGAAACGAAACCCCCCTCCGAGGCGCTACCATCGTGGCGAAGTGGGCCTAGCGGCGCAATAGGCACATCTTCGCCGGAGTGTCTTTTGAGAAATTGCCTCCCCGGCCTGTGCTTAGCGTGCGAAGCGCCTTAAGTAGCTCTCCAGGTTTTGCTTGTTTCTCGCTTCTTCACCCGACCTGATCACTCCTTTCGGCTGCGACGAACGATTGCGAATTAAGATAGCGAAAACCGTTTCGCACCCTATACCAAATGAAATCGACGACGGTGGACTCAATTATTGGACGTGCGATGGATGCGCGTTACAACACCGATCGATCGAAAGCCAAACTTCACGCCAAACTTCGTGATGCAACGGTGACGTGTGCGGTGACGGGCGGCGCACCCTTTAAACGTCTTGCCTAATGCTTACTTACTCACTGACTTACTTATCAGGCGCCGCAGGAGTGCCTGTAACCGCTCACGGTCACGCGCCGTTGTTAGCCAATCAGTTATCCCAACGGAAGATTCAACTGGTCATCGATCCAACTCATAGGCTGGATCTACCACATCTTCTGTGTCTATGTAGATGGGATATAAGGACTTTACGGGCTGGACGACATGATCTACTGACTTCTGACACGATCGACCTGGCGAGTCTATTGAGAACAGTGGTGAACACAGGTTCAGCGTAATGCTCATATCCCAACAAGTAACAGTATCTTATCCTGAGTATCTTCGTCTCAGAGTCCATGTCTCTTAGGTCTATTAGGATTCTGGGACTGAGTTTTCTATAGTCCCAGCTTCATATGTCGCTGATTTTTTACCCAAAATAGGTGAAGTGTTGGACGTCTCCAAAGGTGCGTTCAACTATCTCCTACACGTAGGCTCTCAGCATTTGTTAGTAGAGGTACTGGTGGTGCCACTATCAATGTGGTTTTCATCCCTTTAATAGTTTAGGCAACTCAATTGACTTTAACTCTAGTGTGTCCAGTGTAAAAGCGGTTCTCCATAGTTTGTTTTGAGTGTTTCAAAGTTTGTCTCGTTTTTAGCCATAAGTATGTTATGTAGGCCTCTGTAAGCCGGATAACTTAATGCTAAATAAAATAAAATAAAATAAAATAAAATAAAACGAGATTTAATGCCTTTGGGGATTACAAGTCCCAGACCTTACACACCATCGGTTGTGGATTCGAAACTCAACTGGATTGTTCTCCTCGTACGCAAGACCAATTAAATCAATAAAAAGCCGGAATAAGATCTAGTTGAAGTTGAGGCATCCGCCACATAGGGCAGTAGCAAACCATTGATGACTATGTCTTCAGCGGATGTCAAGCTTTTGCCCATTAGGTTTTTCTAGTTGTCAAACTTGTTCATCCTTGCGAATGGCACTCATGAGCCACACATGATTCAGTTCCGCACGGTCTCAACAGCTCATCTGTGCCATGGAAACACCGATTCCCATCCTGAAATTCCCTCCCAGGAAAAAACCCCCTCACTGACATCGAATTTGAGCGGTCGCATTTCACGAAATTTGTATTGTCAGCGCCAACGGCGCTGAGGACGCCGATGTTTTTAAACCCTCATTCGACAGAACTTCCCGCGAACAAAACAAGCCCGATGACACGTAAACCCGCGCGCACACAACAAAGCGGCAGCCAGAACAATGGGTGTGAAACTTTTCGGCTGCCCTCTAGCGGCGGCTCCAGTGCCCAGGGGGGAGACGCATAAAAACTAAACATCGCCCCAGCTACCGTGTACTCTCAATCAACCCCAATCAATTTCCCTAAGATGCGATGATGAATGGAGCACGGGCTGGCGGCGGCTGAAGTCGTTGTCGTACATAAATCGAAACACGGATAAAATCCTGCCTTTTCATCGTCTGCTTTCTCGCAGCGCCGCGACTCACTGCCCGCACGCAGCGTGCAGCGTGCAGATTAACGTCAAGCAGACGTTTAATTTCCTTCCCGAGGGGTAGCATCGCGGCGAGTAAGACATCTCATTTCTTCCCCCATTTGTGTGGAGTGCGACCGTGTGTTTTTTTGTCTGTTCTCTGTGTTGCTTGTTTATTTATTTTTGCTGCTTCACTCCAATAAAAACGACTTTCAAACGACTCATTCTTGAGATGCCATGTAAAACCCCCGCCAGTTCGGTGTAATCTCCGTGGTAGCGTGGTCGAAACGTTCCCGGGGATATCGATTTTCCAACGGGCAGAAATAAAAAGGTTTGGTTGGTTTGAGTGGCTGTTAAACTTAACGCTCTCTAGTGGAGCTTCAGTGACTTGCCGTTGGCGTTTTCAATGCGTGATCCCCGGAGCAACACTCGTCACTGCTTGGAAGATCGATGCAAATCCAGTTCGTTAACAGCCTTAAACGTGTAAAGCCCGTCCAATAGAAACCTCTCTTTATGTACAAACACCAAATATTCTGTTCAAGCCCTTCTAATCACGAAAGACTCGTGCCGAAAATTGAAAAGTAAACGGGTCGGCAACCCTTCGTAAGCACAGAGAGTCCGCAGCCGCTGCAACACGATCAGCCGGTCAGATGTCTGGGTTAGACCTCCAGAATAGAAGTCTGAGCTTCGTGCGCGTGCCCGGACATCGGCGCAGGTGTCCATGACACCTGAATCCAAACTACCCGATGAAGATCCGCGCTCGAGAAGCTTCCTCCACCAGCCGACCGGGAACAAGAGCTCACCAGCGCTGCTTCCGACCGTGAACCTCCAACAGCGCACGGCGAGGAGCACGAACGACCGAAAGCTCTCGTACAGGAAGACGCGCTCGCTCGGCCAGCAAACACGATGATAATGATTTCGAGCGATAATGATGGCCGGAAATTGGACGTGCGGAGACGGGCGCGCGCGCGCGCGCGTTCCGAAAAATCGAAACTCATGGTGCGGCTGCGGTGAGTCATGGCGGTGACTTCAGCTGGATTGGATTCTGTGGTAGGGCCACCAAGTTCACCAGGCACCAGCGGAGATGAGGTGCGACGCAGCGCAAAACAAACAAATGCCTCCCGGCCCCCCTCTGCCGCCCCGTCGGCGAAGGACGAACCGCTGAGAACGGCGTCTGAAAAGAACAGGAAGAAGCAAAACATTGTGTGCGTGTGTGACCCCTCCGTCTGTCAGCATCGCGATCATTATCATTAATTATGGGCAGCTAAGCGGGCTCCAGTTCTCCGCTCGTAACGAAGTGCTGAAAATGCGTGACATAATTTAATTATTAAACAGCACCACCGCTCGGGAGATACAACGGGGCGCCGGGACGCACCAGTGGCAGACACGCGAGAACACCGAATCGGATCAAATTGAATCGAGGTGAACGAATCCGTGCTGTTGCCGGCGCCGAAAAAGTTCTCAGCTCAAATTACCGTGCGGATGCGATAAGAGGATAACCTGGTTTGTGTCCCGTGTTCGCGAGGCGCAGCGCGTCCAGGCGTTACAAAATGGCAATCTCTAATGAGGTGCTGTTGGCTGCTGCCGGGACGTAAAGTACTTCCCGTTCTTCAGCGTGCTGCCGAACGTGTCGATGTTGATTAGTTCGTTCGGAAATCCGCGACGTTTTATGGTGTCGGCCGTCGGATCGGTGCGACCTTTCGAAGGCCAGTGTCGGAGTCTTAGAATGACAGTTTGGCAAACATGAGTTTGGATCATTTCGACGAAGTTATGTAAGACCTCGCTAGGTCGTTGCGATGTTACAGCCTTTGCAATCGGGACAGTTTGGACATCTTGTCTTCAATTGATAATAAGACAGGAATGCTAGACTAGAAAGAATAGTACAAAGCACATTAATTATACCCTAAATATAATTTATAAATTTTTGGAAAAGCTGCCTACATGACAGGGTCAATATACTCACAGTCGTAGTGTTTGTCACATCAGATCGAAAAGGTACAGACAGCCCGAAAAGATACTTTTGGGAATATTTTGGCAACTAAACTCCGTTGAAGTCAGTATCACTTTTTAAGCCAACCCCGTTTATCGCAGATTACCTTTTTGCGGCTAAATGACTCCAAGTATTCTCGTGGTTATTTCAATTAAATGGCAGCAACTCATAAAAACCTCGATGACCCAACATTTATCCATGACGTACAGAGGACACGGCGCGCTCCAAAGGTTCAAAGTGAACTGACAAAACAAGCGAAGACTAGCGGCAAGAACGTTAAATACACAATATATACTAAGCATCGTCTTACAATCAACGTCCAGCAACACACACACACACATACACATGCGCTCGCAATCGATAAAATCCCATTCGATTCTAGCGATGGCGTTGAAAATCTAATTTGACTAATAATCAATCAACGAACATCCGTGGGGTCACCGTGGAGAGTGACAGCGCGGCCATCAGCGCGCAACATTGACATTGACGGAAGCTTACCTCGACACTGGAACACACACACAAGCCGCTAGTGCGCGGCACGCTTGACATTGCCCTCTTCCTTTTGCGCAGGGTGCAAACGCCTCAGCGCGACCACCGGTCAAGGTGATGGGGAGGGGGCCCACCGCCACCAGTAAGACGATCAGCTCGGGCCGCAGCAAATCAAGATGAACGGCACCGTTCGCCTCCGCTCGTCACCTGGAGCGGCTCGTGCCGCGCTGGATGGATTACGGCCGAAGGGATTTCCGTCCCGCGCGCACGGGTTTGATTAAATTTATAATCAAATCATTAATTATCTGCCTAATGTTTGTCTTCCCGCCGGCCCGGCGCATCGATGAGAGCATCGGGAGCGGAAGTCACCGGAGCTACACGATGACCTATTTCAATTTCTGCAGGAAGCAATCTAGCTCATCAAATCACCTTTGATAATTGACACACGACCATGACCCTAGCCGCGCCAGCACGGTATTACAAACGGTCCACGCTTTCTCCCTGATGTGGCTGCTGCAGCCATAACTTAAGCACCATCCAATCGGGCGCTGTAGTTGCTGCTGTTGATTTTTATTCCGTTCTGCCAGCTGGGATCAATCTGGGCCAGCGATCCAGACTGTCGAGCAAAAATCTGCAAAACCAGACAATGTTGGTCAGCCAGATCACACTAGACCATGTTGTTCAAGATTTTTGGAGGAGCATAGAGAAGAAATCAATTTGTACAAACATTGCCTAGCGAACGTTGAGGAAGACAACTCGTACATTGTACAATATTATTTTTCTATTTGATATTTTATGAGCGTTTTCAAGAATTATAGTAAATGTCTTTTTGAACTGAATTACTATATGATCTAGATGAACTAGATAAGGTACTAAACATGCCAGGCACTGAGGAAATAACTGAAATTGTTATATCTTTACACTTTGATATTACTTTAAACACATCTTGAAACAGATAAATTTCGAGACATTATCTGTAACTCTCCAATCGTTCATTCAGATGTAACAGTCTTCTACAGCTATTTCAAGCAGAAAATCAATCAATAACTGTCCGAGCGTTCCATTTCTTCCAAGTGACCCGCAAGCACCGAAAGGTTCGTCGCTTTTATGCAAAGTCAACGAACATGACTACCAATAAAGCGCGCAGGCAGCAAACATCCGTCGTGTTGCGCTGCCCTTTTCTCTGCGCTTGACCTAATCCACCCGGCATCGAACGAAGGATCGGATCGGGAGCTCTCGCGCGCGGTCTCCCCGTTTGCGCCCCCCTGTAAGTGCGCTGATCAGCGCGCACCGTCATCGTTTTCCCCCATCGTGCTTTCTATGCGAGACATTCCCTTTCCGAAGGAGCCGGCTGCCTGCAGCACTCGCACACGCCATCGCACGCCTTTGACCTGCTTCTCCGGTTCAATTCACATACCAATCGAGTCTCCGTTCGCTGCGCCACCACCTGCGTCGCGTACCACGTGGAGAATTTTCCCGCCCGTGGTCGCGGCCGGGTGGCCGACGGGAAACGAGCACATCGAGTGATGACTCGTTAGTTACGCGCAATCGTCCCGACCCTGCCGATCCGATGTCAGATCTGTTCCAGTCACCGTGCCGGGCAGGCGGGGTACAGGGCAATAGCGGCGTGCGCAATGGTTGACCAGCAGGGGCGGGACGAACGGAGGCGAACCTGCCATGAAGGTCAGGCAGACGTCATGCGAGATGAAGATGGTGAACAGCACAACGACGCCTGACGAACTCCCCCATTCCATCCAGCTGCGACGTCCACTTTCATTCTCGCTATCTCCCTCTCACACTCACACACACACACACACAGACTCTCTCTAGCTGGCGTCCTCAGCTAACAGAAAGCTAACCTCAATTCGCACTGACCGCGAGTGGTGCTAGAACGCCGCACGACAATGAGCTAGAATTGTACATAAGTCCCCCGTCGCCCATACTCGGTAAAGTCCACCGATTCCACCGGGGACGGTGATGTGTTTGTCATGTCAGCATGTCGCATCAATGACGCGGCCATAATCGGCACACCGTGTATCAAGATATCAGCACCGGCACTAGGATATGTATGATGCGCCGAGCGCACCGGGGCAGGGAACAAATTGATCCGCTTCGCACCGGATAGTATGCAACTGGCACAATATGTACCGGCAGTGACATCTCGCATAGCTCCGCTGATTGATGAGCACGGTGGGTTGAATGCAGGCGGCGAATCGATCACTAACCGATACGCATCCATTGATTGATCGCTTGTATACGTCCGATTGAACGCAGTTTATGGTCACTTCCGCCATAGGGCATAGTGTTCCAGTATGGTGATTACTACATGGGACAGAATTTGCTCCAGACTGTCGGATCGCTTATCTACAACTCGGACACCTCGGCAGATGATCTTGTAAAGACGTTATTGTCACATATCACTCTGGGACGTCTGAAATCAACTGTATCATCTGTAACCCCAATCTGTAAACTGTAAACCCAATCGAATGAAACTAAGAAACAAACTCGAATGTATCGACATTATGTACTGTATGTACATGATCATGCCAACCGTTTGTAATTCTATCTATCTTTCTCACTCTCCCTATCTTATTCTATTTAAGAGGTCCAAAAATAGGGCAGCTAGGCAACTACCTACCCACTTGTGTTGAATGAAAATTTAGAAGTTGACATTTGTCTATAGAACTTAAAGGCTTATAAAGCGCCTAGTAATGGTACACTTGACCCGAACTTAGAAGCCAAGGTGAACGTAAATCGCTAAAGCCCGTTGTACACGCCATGATGCTCAGGTGGTACGAACATCCGATTCTCACTATTCGTCACACTGTGACTGACTCATGAGAGGCTGGATCAAGACAGGAGCATTACACTCTGATTTGATCTGCTTTAATACTAAACATTCGGGATGTTCTTGCTTATACATTCAATTTAATTCCTATTTATACCTCAAAACAAACATAAATTCTATCAACTTATGCATAATTGTAAGCGTTTGGACGCACAACCGATGGAACGACGTTGGGTTATTGATTCGACCTACTTACGCTATTATGCTAACGTTTATGCAAACTTCAATCGACACTATTCCCTCCCCAGTAATTCCCCCTAGGAGTTGCACATCAGTGTGGAGCGACGTCAGAATGTTTAAGTGGTGGTTTTGGGATTATGGACTGCTCTCTACGTATAAATTTTACTACAATAGTTATCTATTAATATTGGATTGCAACCTATTCCTACAGTTCCTAAACCATTCGGTAATTCAAATACAAAGTTTGGGGATTGCGTTGTAGTTGATATAAATCTTATTAAGCGCAGCGGAGTAATAAACACTGTTGTAACTCATAATTTTAGAAAGATAACTTTGATTGGTGTTATCATGAAAGAAGGCCAATGCTACGCAACCTTAGGATATGCCTGGTGTAATGAGTTATGTGCTATTAATTTGTGGATCGGTATAAACGTTAAAAAAATGAAATTCTTCGCTGACACTATGATGTTATAGATGATTTTTCGATTTTTTATCGGAAAGTTGCTTATTTGAAAAGTTTTGAGTTTGGTTCCCTCTTCCGATTGTATCCACGGGAATGTCGATGGCTTGGTGTATGTTGGCTTTTAGTTACGCCAGAGTCCGGGATTTATCTTCGTAGACGATGGATTTGAGATCGCAGAAAACCAAATCGGGGGAACATGCCGTGTTCTCGCTGTTTGTGTGCCGTGGCTCCTTCCTGCTGGAGCTATACGTCCACAATATATTTTTCTTCATGTAAGGACAGAAAACATGACTCCAACGTTCTAGCGGCTCACACTAACAGTGCCTCCAGCTTCGTTTCCGACAATGTAACACGTTCACTATGAAGAGGTCACTTATCAAGTTCACAGGGGTTGACATCACTCCAATAACGCACATTTTCTTTGTTTACGTAGTCAAAAAGATCCAAATGGGCCTCATCGCTAAACGTCACGAGAGCATCGTTATGAAAGTTCCGATTTTCTGTATTCTGTATTTTCTGTTTCCTTCATAATGTATAAAGCTTTCATAGTTTCAACGGACAACATGTTACTCCGAAATCCGAAATCCAATCCGAACAGTGTCAATCGTTCTTTTGATTGTGGATAAGTGTATAGTGTTTCCTCCATCAACCATTTACATTTTATTACGCAAGTATTTTGCATTGCCATGCTATCTCCATGCTAAAAAATACACAAAATTTACTTCTTAAAGACTTCCTTTTCCTTTATGACCTTTTGGCCTTTTCTGCAAACATCTGCAACAGCAAACAGTTTGAATTGCAAACATTCTGTTTTATTGTGAACCTAGGTAGCCTAGCAGATCCGGCATTGAAAAAGCATTAACTGTTTTAACGGTGAACTATGCACTATTATTCGATGGTCACGTCACCTAGGTTCCTTCATTAGCTAGCAACAAAGCTGCTAATTTAAATACTATTCCTTTCCTAACAACTGCATGCTTGTTGTTAGATTTCCCAATGCTATCATGAAGTTTATGAACGACATTGGATTTTCAATTGTAGGATGTTTTAGATGGTTCATATACTCAAGGTCAGATTTGTTCACTTGCTTTCATCCGTTTGTTCTTCTTGTAATATTTTTTCAATCCGTTCGATGCTTTGCTAACTTAAGCTCTTCTTGGTAATGAGCTTAAATTCTTCTAAACATATCATAGTTCACATTTAAGGTTCATTGCGGCGTGAAACGCTCGTCCCGTTAGGTAGACTCTGTTCTTCAGAGCCTCGGTTTGGAGTACGGCGTGTGCTGAATAGTGGCTTGAGTTTTACCAAAGTCCTTCAAAACCTCGCCTCTATGCTTCTAACATAATTGAAAGCATTTGGCTGCGCAACAGATCGAACTACGATCGGTTGTTGATTCAACCTATTTACAATGTTATGCTCATGCTAGTGCACAATAGCTAGTTGGATTATAGAATCCCCCACTTCAACTTCTACGAGTGAAGAATCGAAATTCAACTGAAATAGAGTATACCAAAAAAATATAACAGCAACAACAGTCTCACGACTATAAAACGAACATCAACTTCAATCAGCAGTATTTGGATAATTCACCGTACAATGGAATGAAGACAATAACAAGAGCAAAGAGCCTACCTTTCAGTTTCGTCATCTCGATGGCAAACATGTTGAGCGACACCAGCTGCAGCAACCGATAGCTGGTGACGGCGACCGGTGAGAATTGCATCAGCGCCCGGAACTCGCGCAGCATCTGATGCGCGCACTGTGCAAACGATTCCATGCTGCGGTGTGGAAAATCGAGCGCATTAGTGCTTCTGAAAGCTCACGGCCCGGTGCCGACCTACCCCGTCTTGGTGATCAGCTTCCCCAGCACGTGCAGAAAGCTGATGATGAAGCGCTTGTTGAGCTCGATCGAGCACAGGCGACTCAGCTCTTCCTCCTCGCTCGTGTCACCGGCCGATCCGCTCACGATCGGATGCAGCGGCCCGGTCCGATGCACCCGCGAGCCGCCCTCCGGATGGATCCAGATCTCACGGCGCAGATTCCCGTCGAACCGGTGCTGCTCCTTCTCCTTGCGCCGGGCGCGTAGCTTTTCCTCGCGCTTCCGCTGATTGCTTTCGAACTGAACCGGGGAGAATACGCAAAAGAAACGGCCAATGTAGAACAGGTGTGGCAGAAGCATGGCGCCAAACGATCGGGCGAGGGACTCGGATATTGAGGGAGGGATGTACAGGGTGAAGATTCTTCCGACTAGCCAACACACACACAACAAACACCCCGCCACAACTCACCAGTAATTTATGCTATCCGTTATTACCAGGGTTTAGCGATTAGTAAAGGGAGCGGGTGAATGAGAGAGAAGAATAAGGTTTATATTGATACTATTTATCACTCCCTGAGAGCAGGATTTCTTAAATGTTTGCTTGAATGCTACCAGAATTTGATATGAAGCGTAACAGTGCAAATCTAGTAGGAACATGTTTGAATATCAAGTATTATTTGCGAAGTAAATACATAGGTAAGGTGAACATTTTTACACAAAAATTTACAGGTATCTTCTATATATTGTAGACATGGTAAGTTATCTGACCTAGGAGAAAAGAGAAAGCATCCCACGGGAGAAAGCATCTCCTGAAGGATGATGACGAAATTTCTCCTCTTACTCATACGTAGGTTTGAGAGAGACTATAATTTCTTATCGATTATAGGATAAATATGTTTGACTAAGTTTTAGCTAAAACTTAAACATGAATTTTAATAAAACAAGATTGGGCAATCTGTCTCCTGCCTTTCCTAGTTTTGCAGCCAGATTATGGAGGTTTCTAAGCAGGTTCTTCCATTCAATAGTAAGTTCCCGTGCATCAAATGTTCAGTACCTGAGAATTCTAATACGGGGTAAGATGACTCAAGTACCGCGTCTCAAACTTATGTAGTTACATTAAGATAATTTTTCTAATTTAAAACATTAATCAACCTCCTCAAATTTAAGAAAATAAATTAATCATCACTAGCTGCGCTAGCTACAAAAAAACTATACAATAAATATGGAACAAAGCATGCAACAGACCGATTCAACTTTGACGAGTTGAACATTGATTAAAAATGGTAAAAATGTTATATGAACAAGAACAAATAACTCCTTATAAAAGAGAAAAAAAACACTGTAGCCTTTTTAGTCTTATGTGAAAAATTAATATAACACAAACAAGCATGCACAAATAGTAAGAATAATATTATAAACTAATTATAGTACTAATAGTATCCAACTTTTACCTACATAAATCAATATCGACAAGATTAACATAATATCGCACCCAACAAAGACTGCAGTAGCCCATTTGGCCAAGAACTAGTTGATTTATAAAGAAATCAAGTATTACAATGAAATAACAAGATAAGTTGATAGTGTGAGTACGATAGCGGGATTTACGCAGTATTTACGAAAATGTATCCTAATCTTATTTGAGACAGGTAATTCGCATGCGCAAAATTTTGTATGAGAACTTCCACCTGCTTGTTGATGATATGTATAATTGCTTTTCTTTTAACAGTTATAAATAAAGTAAATACTAAATCTACACGCAATAAACGCATTCACACTGTTTCCCATAAAAAAGTTATTGGAAAAGAAAGCTACCAATATATAACTTCAATGCGAAAGGAACGGGCTTTTTACATTTTCCTAGAACAATTATTTCGACTGTGATGTGCAGAATGAAAAAATATCCAACTAGCTTTGTAGAGCTCTTCTTGAAATGGCATGGAAAGCAAACATATGCTGTAAATATTTACATTGCACGTACTGACGTCTGTCAAATGAGGTAGTAGGATCGTATATAGTTGACTAATACATCATACATCAATCTACATAAATTCATGCTTATTCTTACTCAACCATAATATACAAAAAAAAGCCTGACTCTCAACTTATGTAGAAATTTTATTTTATACAGAACGAATATTTTGTTTATATATAGAACGATTTTTATACATAAAACATACATAAAAGGGCAATTCATTTTACATTCCGTCTATGGATAATCTGACATATCTGGCCTGTACCCCATGTACACCGGACATACATATATTTTAAATGTATAATGGAATATGATTACACCTCCGTTTAATAAAATGTATTAAAAAGAACCGACTAGTATGATAATCATTTTAGATACATAAACATTTTGTTAATCATGAAAAAAACTCTAATACAAGCTTCACCAGTCAGTATCCCTTGAGCATGTTTTTTATTTGTTTGTTTGTTTGTTTGTTTTTTTGTTTGTTTGTGTTTATATTATGTTGAATTATTTAGTAACAAACCGCAGGTATCCATCAATGACTAAGATCCAATTGCCAATAGTTGGGATCTGAAATTCGTATACGTAATCTATTGCAAAAATAAGTGGCTTTCATTCACTCGTATAAAATATTGTTTTGATCAACCATGTAGCATAAATGTTCCGGTTCTGCTTGGCGATATGTCACCAACAGAAATCAAGGAACTACAGAATTTTGTGTGAACAATATATTAAAAGCTGAATTGTGTATTTAATTCTTGCATTCAGCTCTTCTTAAAAAAAGTAATCTGATGATTTAAAAAATAAGATAAATTAAAATCTAAAATTGTGCCAAACTACAGCACTAAATTTGCACTAACTAATGGCGGATTTTGAAAAAAAAACCTACTAAAAAGATTAAAATGAGCACAGCAACTTAAAATATTTTTATTTCCAACTTCGAGACGAGCTAAGTTTCCAAAATAAATCGCGATTTGACTTTTTACTTTTAAAAAAATATGACCACTGACAGTTCAGTGTTCTCATTACAGGAAGCAATATAAATAATTGAATTCACGCTAAGTGTCGTTAAGTGTCATTAGTTTTAAGTATAGAATTTGAGACTTGATTTGAGACTGTCTAAGTCAATCTAATAGTAACTTATTAATATACGATGTTAGAATATAAGTTAGGAGCGAAACCGAATTACAATAAAATCTAAAGGCTATAAGAATCCAAACTACCATGCGAACGCAACCAGAATATTACATAGTCTAATAGACGAAATGAAGGAACATGCTTATACAACAAAACATGCAGGTTTCCTCACGAAAAATGGCAAAAAATACACAAATAAAGCCTACCACCACAACGTGAAATCGGTAAAAAATACCAAGCAAATACCTTTTTCTTGGTTTCGTTAAACAAATCCATCAGACTCTCCCGTGCCGATTCGAACGGGTTCGACGACATCAGACTGCGCATATAAAAGTACACCGCGTCGATCTTTCGTTTCTGCAACGCGACAAACGCAAATGAGCAAATGTTGCAGGAGAAGAGGCGTCAAGCGCGCCAGCACCACCACTTACCGCATACACCGACAGCAACGCCAGCTGATTGTACGGACGGCCGTTCTTCGGCAGTATCTGTTGCGCCTTCACGTACCACTGCTTCGCGCGCCGGAAGTTGCCGCCCTCGGTGATCTGTTCCCGGTAGCGTGCCAGGTCGCCCAGAAAGAGGAAGATCTTCTGCGCGGAGACGAGCGCGAGCGCGTACCGGAGCCCTTTCGCGCTGGTCGCGGCGTTCGCACCGATGAAGCGCTCCAGACTGAAGTGGTATTCCCGTTCGAGCAGGGCCAGAAGCTGCTCGAAGTAGGCGGTGCCGCTCTCGACCACCTCGAGGGCGCGCTCCTGCAGGTAGCGCCGGCCGGGCTCGTCCGTCGTGTCGGCGAGCATCTTGCGCAGCTGCTCGATGACGCCGTAGAACAGCAGCTTCCAGAAGTGGTGCTCCACGTTCACGTCCTGGGCGAACCGCATCTCCTGCACGAGCAGCGTCTCGAGCAGCTGCTGCAGCCGCTGCCGGACGGACACGTGGCGGTCCCACTCGGCAAACAGCTGCCCGCCGTCGGTGAGCTCCTGCAGCTGGGCGTGCGCCTCCGCCACCCGGTACACAAGCTCCCGGTGGCGCAGCAGCTTCGCCTGGCGCGAGTCCGGATCGTACCAGGCCGGTCCGCCTACGAGCGCCTGCTGCGGCTGCTGCGGCCGGCGGCTGTGCCCGTCGTCCCGGTGGCCCACCCTCGACTGGGGGTGTTGCACGACGATCGGCTGGGCTGGATTCTTCGGGTCGTACAGCAGCTTCGCCGGTTGCTGGGTCTCGTTGCCGGTCGATGCCGTCGACGCCGATGGCTGCCTCCTGCTGGAGTCCTTCGAGTTCAGCCCGCAGCCACCCGGGATAACCAACACACCCGGGCTCTTCTGTATTCCGATCGAGCTTTCGAACTGCTTCGTCATCTCGGCAATCGCACGATCGGATGGGCTCGTGACACCCTCCACACCACCACCGCCACCACCGCTTCGCCAGTTACCCTCTCCATCGCGACCCCGATCGACGCTACTGTCCCGGCTCCGGGTGATGTATCGATCGCGCGAATGACGCCGGAACCGTCCCGGGCCGGACGGCTCGTACCCGTACCGATCGTGGCTCGTATCACGGTAGTTACCCCGCCGACCACCACCACCACCACCACCTCCTCCACCTCCCGCACGCGAAAACGCCCGCTCGGAGCTGTTCTCGCGGCTCACGTTCGACGACTGGGAGTTGCGGCGGCTGCGGCTTGACCCGGGACCGGTCCGTTGTGGTGCGTACGGCACCTTAAACTCGTCGTAGTAATCGTTCCGGGAGCGGGAATTGCTACAGTGACAGAGGAAAGAATCAAGTGAACGAATTATTAACTTGTGTTCGTGAGCTTTGAGGTTTTTGCTAATATTTTTTAGGCAAATAATATAAAAAATATAATGATTAACGGAGAAGCCGAAATTGACCTCATTTTCTGCTTTCCTGTTCATTAAAATTAAAGTTATTTTTATCACTTGTTTTATGTTTACTTGTTGTCATTAGGTTCAATGTTAGTCAATAAATCGTTTTTATAGAGCTAAAACCAACTACATTGTTATACAATGCATTTAAACTCGTTGTTTAGCAATTTTACGAGAGATTTCAACATCGCTTACAACACAGTATGGCTTCATTATCTTTACAATCAAAATAAAGTTGAAATTAATAGTTTTTACGTACGAATCTGTCTATTCAGAGTTGTTTTAGTTCGGCGAATTTAGAGAATATTTAATCTTAGGCCGTTATATTATTACCGGTATTTTCCATTAGTCTTTTTAAACAGAATTTTTCAAAATATTTCTCGTTCAGTAGCTCACGCCCATCCAAAACCAACATTAAATGCAATATTATGAATTTTTCAATGATCGCAAAAAAATGTCTCACCCTTTTACCCTTTTGAATATACTTTTACCGACAGGTTTAACCATTTAACAAGCAAAGCAATTAAGAGGCTAGAACTTTGGCGTAGAATATCTAAACATATGTCTTAAGGCTACTAAATCTAGAAGGATCACAGGATCGGTTGAGTCCGTCCGAAATGTACGTCACTGGTTCAACGTTCGTTCAATTAACTCTTAAATAGTTTTATTCGCGCTAAAAAATCTTCTGGGCTTGCATTTTGTATCTACCCTTATTATGAAACGTTAACTAAACACAGCATTTTCATTGAATACAGTTGAAAATCGTACGTTTGGGCTTATTTGCCTGCCTACGTAATATTCTCTTTTGCAAACTTTTGCAAAAAAAATACACAAATATCGTTTTTAGACGTATTTTTGCATTCTGTGTTTGTCTTTCGAATACCATGTTGAACTCAAACATATGGTTGCAATCGTAAAGGTAGTGTAGTCTATAACGTCCAGAGCCTAAAAATACGTCTAGTTTGTATTTTTGTAAAAAAAAAAATCAAGTTTGAGAGACTTTAAAAAATAAATCGATTTGTCCCTTAGCATGCGTCCCTTAGATTAAAAAAATTTACATAAGATAGAACATTAAACTTCTACAGACGCAATGTGTAAATTGAAAAAATGGTTTATAATGAAGAAATACAGTGTGCTAGAAGATAAATAAAACAAGCGGAGTCATTAATGCGTTCATTAATCGTCATTAAAGGTTTCGATTCGAGAAATTGCAAGAAGATTAGATTATAAAAAAATATGAATCCGTAAAACGTATCTCTTATTTGTACATGCTATCATTCATTATTCATAAACAAAACCGGCAACTTACGCCAAATAAAACATGGCACACCAATCTATGTTCTCTTCATTTGCTCTTTCAAGCAACTCTTCATTTATTACATTTTTTGACAATAAATCATATCGAATGGTTTTCGATAAATTTTCGAATAACTGGATAACGTTTTCTGATCAACAAAACTTTAATCGGAATGAGTTCTTTTCAGGATGCTATTACAGGGGAGGATCTTTCAGTGTGTTGGTTCCACTATTCGTTTATGTGGAAAGTTAATTAGGCAGGTATACAAGCTTTAAAATGAATTCATCCGAGTATACTAACAATACAGTGCCACTTCTAATTTAACATAGAAGCATTAGAGTATGATAATGTTGGAATAAACTAGAGCGCTAGAAATTAATTCCGAATCAATGGAAACATACAACGAAATATTTTGCTTGCCTCGTCATAACTTCAATCGATCATAGACATTATCGAAATGGAGAAAAGTGGAGTCATGTAGCAGAATGTCACACATCTGCTAACAATTACGTTATAGGCCAACCGGATGGGGGGGAACAAAACCCACATGCGTCCTAAATAAAATAAAACATAAAACACGACATAGAAACATAAAAACGCATATCGTTGTCGCAAGATGGTCTGCAGATGTGTACAAACGAACGAAAACAGCAAACCTAAAAAGGCAAAACCGAAAAACCGAGTAAATTAACACAAACTCGGAACACCCGGATTGAAAACATAAACGCATAAAACATCATTAGTTTATGCATTTATGTAACATTATTAGTTTTAAATCTCGGCAAACATTACTAGTTTTAAAAATTCGACAAAAAAAATGCAAACTAGATTTGTTTTGATGTTCAGAATCTAGTTGCTGAAGACATTTTTACGCTACTAGCAATGGGTTCTTTTGGAATTCGAATAATTGTAATTTATCTTAGACCTCACCCTAGTTTTTAATTTATCGTTTTATGTTTTATGTGCATATTGAACCTCCTACAAAAAAGCAATGAAAACTATATGATCATTCGAAAACTGTATAAAGATTTCAATGATATAAATTATCTTAAATTTCTGTGTTTCAGCCTTGTGCGTTACTCGCTTGAAAATCGAATTTACCAATATACTAAATAAATTAATTAAATTAATTAAACTAATTAATAAATTTAATAAATTAATAAATATAATAGATTAATAAATTAAATTAATTAATGCAAAATAATATCAATAGAGAAATGTTTTGAACAGTTTCCTGAATTTGATGAGCCATATCTGCATATGCTTCCTGTTTTTAAATAAATTATCATTCCTCTCTTAGCGGTTCAGTTAACAAAAGATTACAACAATCTTACCAAATACAAGAGAAAACGTGCAAAATTACAATGTACAAAAGAAACAAAAACCGAAGCGACTGACAACAACAGGCACACTCACGATGGACGCTTCGATTTGCTCCTTCGGTCAAGCCTGACCGGAAGTGTAAGCATTTGCGGAAGAGGATTAAAGCGGAAAGACGATAGTAGGTTAGTTTTCAAATCGCTAGCCCTGCCCTCCCCCGGAGCCACCCCATTGATAGCTACCTTCGATTGCGCTGCCGGTTACGGTTGCCTCCGGTTTTGCCGGTGGGCGGTGGCGGATGGGCCAGCTCAGCATCCGGAACACTGCTCTGCCATCGCTGCTCTTCCGGTTCGGCCCAGCTAGGGACGTTCGGTTCCTCGTCGGCCCAGCTGCCGGTCTGTGGACAAAGGGGAAGGTTAGTTCGCTTAATAAAAAACACGCACTGCGAGATCGCCCTGCTGCACGAACGCTTACGAATGATTCACGCCTCGCGAGCTGGGTGGATCGATAGGAGGAGCTGCCGTGCTGCGGTTCGTCATCGAACCGGCCACCTCTCGAGCGTTCCTTGCGATCGCAGCTCGAGTTGCGGCTGTTCGGACCGGACGTGTCCGGACGCCGCTGGTCCCAGCCCCGTCGCACACCGTAACCACCACCAACGGTAGCAACACCATCCGGTTCGGAGCCAACATCCGACGAGCGGGACCGTGGACGCGTGTGGTAATCGTCGTTTATCGATGGTCGCCCACCGGATCGTCCGCCACCGTAGGTGGCGCTTGGGTAGTAACCTCCGCCACCACCACCACCACCACTACCACCACCACCGTTACCACCTCCACTGTAGCGCATGCGGCCCCGGTTATGCCGGGCGGAGCTTCGATTCGGTAGCGTCTGCGCCTGGTGCTGCTGGTGCTCCGCGCGCATGATCTCCAGGTAGTTCGGCGGCAGCCCCAGATCTTGCAGCGTTTTCTTCTGCAGTCGGGGCGGCAGGTTCTCCAGGTGCGACAGCGACGGCATCGGCGGTTTCTTCGTGCTGTTCACGTAGCGCGGCTCGACGCTGCGCGTGTCGCGCTGGTGCACCGGCCGCGGTTCCGGGCGCGCCATCTCGCCCAACCGCCGATTGACGCTTCCCCCGGCCGGACGCTCCCCCACCTCACGGTCCGCCGACCACGCACCCGGCTGGGGCGGGTCGGCGCGCCCTGGCGGTGCGTCGGGCCCGGCGCTGCCACTGCTGCCCGGCAGCGACCGATTGCTGCCGGTCGCGTCCGTCTTGCGCAGCGGGCCACTACCGGGGCTGTACAGCTGCTGCTGCCGTTTGCCGGTTCCGCCGCGCGACGTACCGGTGCCGGACGGGGGGGTCACAACCGGTACTGGTGCGGTGGCATTTTTCATCCTGCCCCGTTCCGTTGTCCGGCCCCGCGTGCCCTCGGCGAAACCAGTGCGTCGAGTGAGTCACTGCTAGAAATAAAATGTCCTTCACCCTGCGGAACCTGCTGTCGCTTGCGTTTAAGCTAGAGTCCGAGCTAGCCCGTCACCTGCCTGCCAGCTGGGTTGCTCCAGGAGTGTACTACCGCCACCTCCGCATACACGCATACACGCACACGCGAACACACTCGCAAACAAGCGATCCTGCCCGTGCCGTTAGAACGGATGCTGATCGTTCAGGTGGATTGTTGGGTTAGCTTTGAATGGTGATAGTTCGCGGCCCTCGCAGATGGTGGCGTTCTTCGTTCGCCGATCCTGCGGTCCTGTGCGTACTCGGCTCAGCTGCGGGCAGCAGGTTTGATAGTGTGCGAGCAGGTAGCAGGCTGTTGAGTGCAACCACACCACACGCACCTTGCACGGCGATACCGGAGTGTTTACGCTACGGTGCAGCCGTTTCACTATTTTCGCGGACGACGGCACACACGCACACACCACATCCCGTGTGGGTTCGGAAAAGCGGGCGCGGGACGAACGAAACGAACGAAACGAAACGAAAGCGCGGATCGCAACAACGGAAAAAACAAAACGCGTCGCGTTAAAACTTGTATCTTCGGGCGGCGAGTACCAACCCAGGTAACCTGACGTCTATAAATGTCAAAATTAGAAGCAAAAAAGCAAAAACACAACGAGTAAGACAACGAGTAATGCTACCATTTGCGCTAACTACAGTGGGGTTTTTTACGTTCGTTCGTCGTCTGAAGGAACACTTCCGATTTATATTCAAAACGAGCACAAGCAAACGAATTCAATTACAACTACATCGTAAATGTTTCTCTGCGAACGCGCAAAAATACAACAGCAAAATCTATGCACCTCGACGGTGATTTGATTCTGACGACCGGAGCTGCAACGATAAAATGTTGCTTGGGAACTCAACGAGTTGTATCTTCGGAATGCAGGTATGGCCATTGACAGATTGAAACGACGAATGAGAAAGCCGGTTTGTTTATTTTCTTTTTTTTTCATTCAGTATTCGCCAATGAACAGACCCCGGAATCAATGAAATTATTATCGCCGTACTTTTCTACCGTACTATAGATTTATTTACTAGCTTGCGCTTTTATCAATAGCAAAAAACGAATGCACTGAAAACATTATTTGTTCTTTGCGAAAACGTAGGACGCGTCAAACAGCAACAAGATTGATTCAATAATTCTGGAGTGCACTAAATGTGAGTGATTTTACGATTGGCTCGAAAGGACACCTTCATCCTCAAGCTGCCGTTCGAGCTCGTACATGCGCATGTTCACCTTGTAGACAGTTTCGAACTCCTTCCCGGTCAGGAACATGGCTAATCCAACGTTAAATGCGAGCATAAGCGTAATCGGCATCATGATGGGGCCGGACAGTTTGCGAAACAATTTCAGCACATCTTTCGGTTTCTCGGTGATCGACGGCAGGCGGTAGGTGAAATGGCGCGTAGCAAACTGTAAACGGCGAGATGGTATCTTTTAGTACAATAGTTGCAACCTATCAGTGCCATTGCCACCAATACGTACCATAAACGACGATAGTGGCACCAACAGCATTGGATACGCCACAGCAAACGCTCCTTGAATAGCGGCAGCACGGGTTTGCAGACAGACAGGGCACGCTTCTTTCCGGAGCACCACAGCCGGTGTCACGAACGTGGTGTGGAAAACCGTGGCCATGATGGCCGGAAGTGCCACCGCTGGCAGATAGCTCGACAGGCGGCCATAGTTGCCGAGTTTCAGTACCCGCCGGTAGTAGCTGTTGATGTAGAACCCGGCAAACACCGTACTGGCACCGAGCACTCCGGGCGTGTAGACGATCGGCCACACCTCCGACCGGCTCTCCCAGCCCTGCACCAGCTTCATGAAGTACCGGACCGCTTCGTCCTCGGTCAGCCGTACCGCGTCCTGCGGTATTTCGGAAGTCTTTTTATGTAACAGCGCCATCGCGGGCACACCGGAGAAATGCCTCACGATCTCCACGGACAGTGCTTGTTTTTGTATACCCTCGCCTTGTGTTCATGTTTCAGCACGGGTTGACATTTGCGGTACCCTGCACCAAGATTATTACATAAACAAACAGATCGTTTACCCACTCAGCAGCAAGTCGAATTGTTCACGGTAAAGGTACATTAATTTTGCGCCCATTTGTCCCATCCCATCATCACCATTGCATTTTAGCATAGCTCGTGAAATGAATTGATTCAATTAACAAAATATTTTCCGAGGATAAAAGTAGACGGAACTACTTGAAATTCATGAATTAATGTATGACTTAATGTTTAATTAACATATTTCAAGTTCATAGATTCAACATTATCTTCCGCGCTGAAACTGTTTCTGTTATTTCATCTGTTCCACTTTCGCGCCGAAAATATCATATACAAACGAACACATCATATACAATATCATATCAAATTTCACTGGTGCTTCAAAGGTAGTGTTAGGTCATGAGCTAAAGAGCTACCTCTATCGCTCCGCTGATCTTACTCTATTGGTCCGCCATTACAATTGGTTAGCACTATTAGAATTGATCAATTGAATTAGTTTGTAGTATCAGTCAGTTAAAAAAGTGAACTATTGAACAGAACCCCACATCCATCAATCACAAAGCCACACCACACAAGCAAAGAACAAATCTTTTTTAAGTTTGTTCGGCACCGAGTCTGCCTCGCTTACGAGCACGCAAGCGACAGGCGCAAAGGAACTCCGTACGAAGCGGCTGCCAGTGCCGTTCTCCGTTCGTGTCTACTGCTCTCTTTAACATCGCACAATCTCTCCGAAGAGAGCTACCGAACAAGCACGCTCCGAAGAGAGCTACCAAGCTCACTTCACCAGCTCACCTCAAAGAGCCGCATAGAGCTTTGTATGGAGCGGTAGGCGCTCCCAGTCTCAATATGGAAATTTACCTATTTTTGGCGTCGATTGATTTCCAACGGTTCGAATTTTCGGTTAATTTTTAAGATCTATGGGGCAATTAGTGTGAATATGTGAGTTTTTGTATTAGTGTATTTTGAAAATAATTCATTGAAAGGCCGAACCCACTATCTCAATTTTCAATTTGTTTCAATAATGATAAAAAAAAAATCAAACAAAAAAACCTTTCACTCCGAGCGGAGCTAGCTTAGGCAGCGCTCTGGCACCACTCGAACAAAACAAACAAACAGGCCAAGTTCGATAGGGTGCTCTGGCAGTTGTCTGTTGGTCTGGTGGAACTGTCATTCATGAAATCAAAACAAAACACTGCTTGTGTCCCATGCCGTGCTGTTGTGTTTTGTTTACAACTGGTTATAAAATAAAAATTAAACAGAATGGAAAATATAGCAGAGTACGCAAACAGCCAAATGCTGAATACAGTAATTCAAATGATTCATAATAGCCGATCCGGGACAGATGGTTTTTGGCTGGAAAGGGACGAATGTGGCGAATTC
>KB672824.1:4436634-4474417 GCA_000349145.1 Anopheles dirus
TAAGTAAGTAAGTAAGTAAGTAAGTAAGTAAGTAAGTAAGTAAGTAAGTAATTAAGTAAGTAAGTAAGTAAGTAAGTAAGTAAGTAAGTAAGTAAGTAAGTAAGTAAGTAAGTAAGTAAGTAAGTAAGTAAGTAAGTAAGTAGGTAAGTAAGTAAGTAAATGAGCTAGTAAGTTAGTAAGTAAGTAGTGCAGTTAGTTAATAGTGCACAGAGTTACATGAATTTGTAACATACAATCATGAAGTGGTCACTGCCAAACTTGATTTCGTTACTCGTATGGACGTTAGAAATTCATGTAACTTTGAGCATGATTTAAAGAATGGATGAAAAATGTTGTATCAAGCGCTACTGTCAAATCTACAATAACCGAAACCGTTCATGGTTGTGCGTCATCTTTCACCGGTCACTGATAGCGGTCATTCTGGCGGTAGATTCAACACCTTTTTTTAGAAAACAAGCTTTTAGATGTTTATTGTTTCTTCCTTCGTCCAAGGAACCATTTATGATTCTCGGAGTCCTTACAAAGTAGAGACTATTTTTTCTTCTATTTGTTAGGTAGAGCCTTTAGTCTATCCGTTCACAAATGACGAGAATCTAACCATCTAATTAAGGCAAAATGACCAACCCATGTCATTAAATAATCGCAAGAAAACTAAAGAGAAAGTGCACTGGTTTGAGTCCATCCACATAGGGCGTCACGAATAAAGTTTTTACAGAGTTTTGGCCAGATAGTATCCAACTCAGTCTGGACATACACCCAAAGACTGTAAACCTTTGTACAATAGAATGGTCTTAACAAAATTGACAGGCTGATGTCGTGTCGCATAAACTCTCCATGTCTTTTTGCGGCTTCACCGGTTACAATTCTTTCTCGTCTATTCGCTTCAACTTCAACCACAAGACTGACTACTATAATCATATCGCGGCCGCTTCCTCTCTTTCGCTCTTCTCTTCCGCCTCTCTTTTCGAGTTCGATATTATTTCATCTCTTACACTGACACTTTATTATTTAACCCTTTCTATAATTCATCTCGATGCGTTCGCTTACCTCAACCGCCTATCTCGATCTCTACAGCTGAGTCTTCCGAAAAGAAACTTTTCCACTCAAAGTTGTCACGACGTACGAAGGTAGGACTATATAAAACATTCTTCTGGGACTACTCACATACGCCTGTGAGATATGGACACTTATTAAATATGACGAAGTACTCTTAGCCGCGTTCGAGAGGAAGATGTACATGAGAATTTTTGGTCCCTTATGTGTGAAAGGAGGAGCCGCTACAATGACGTGATCCAGCGGACTCGTCGTGTCAGTAGAATGATACCGGACGACCCGTAAAGTTCGTCCACATCGACAGAGGCGTGGTAGGCCCAGACTGTGATGGATACATGGCGTCGATTCTTCGACTCTGACTTCGGCGCGCGGACGTCAGCGGTTACGGAGTTGGTTGCAGCAGGCCAATACCGTGAAGCGGTTGTAGCGCCTGATAAGTTAGTAATAGGCGCCTGATAAGCAAGCCTGAAAGATAAGTAAGTCCGACGTTTCGGAACGGAACGATATCCGAAACACCGAAGCTAGACGAGTCTGCCGAAAAATCATACTAACCGTCCGAATATGAAAAAAGCATAGGAAAAACTCGTTTGACTCTCAGAGGCACTAATGTTTCAATACGGTCAAGATCTCTTTTTCAATCCTTTTATTTGTAGTTGGAATGCATGGTTAGTGTAAATAATAGATCAATAGTATTTGCAACTTTGTTTCAACTTATTGAGAAGCGTCAAACTCATATATAAATAATAGAAAACTTTGAGAAAAGCCTTGTACTAAAACATGTACTAAAAACGCGTCGATTGGAAAGGGTTGATGTTGCAAGATACACTTTAACTGGAATAGAGTAAAAAAGACAGGAGAAGGTGGTAAAATGAGTAATGTGTCCTCATTAATGCAAGTTATCGTGCGGATGTAAAATAACTGGATGCAGCTCATAAGTCTCTTGCTGCACAGAAAAAAAAACACAAATTCATCGATAAAATATTCCTTTTTATTAGAAACTGTTTCCAGTACGCTTAGCTTGTCGTTTGGAGAACAAAATATGGCATATGGCAAACGAAGCGAAACAAGTACGCTTGGACAGGCCAGATCCATCCATCCTGAGTGGCCGGCTGAGTGGTCGACCCAACCAAGCGCACCGTTCCGTTTGTCACGGTGGCGTCACACCTGCAGGCATCGTCATGTATACTGCGCTTGACGATGGCTCGCTTCTTCTCTACTCTACTAAGGTACACCGGCCGCCGAACGGTTCCGAACGGTATGTACAGATGCCGGAAACGGCGTGATGCGTTGCCTAGATCTCACGCTGGCAGCGTTGGCGATGGGGTCGGCGGAATCTGGCGGAACGTGGCGAGACGTTCGCCACGCTATGCTTAACAGGCAGCTGCGACGCTGCGACAGTACGGTACTTCAGACATTAAACAACGTAAAACACACTTTTGGTATTGCACAATCCACGAAGCGGGATTTGTTTCCTAGGTCAGACAGACGGGGGACAGTTAGAGGGGGGGGGGGGGGGGCGTAAGCGTGGGACGCGATGTTTAGGGATTTACGGGGTCGTGCAGGGGGCGGGGTGGGAGTGAAACGTGTGGGAGAGAGAGTGAGAGACCGCTAGTGGCCGGAACCGTGGCCGACGCCGTAGTGGTAGCCCTCGTCGGTGACGGAGCCCGACGCAACCGAGGCGGAGCTCGCCCCGGTGAAGCTGACCGGGTTGTTCTGCAGGGGCAGCAGCTGGATCGGCTCAGGATGGGGAGCCGGAGCGCTGAACACGGGCACTGGTGGAGCCTGCTGCAGCACGGGGGCCGGAGCGCTGAACACCGGCACCGGTGGAGCCTGCTGCACTACAGGGGCAGGGGCGCTGAACACCTGCTCCTGGTAGACGGGCACGGGGGCGGGAGCACTGTACACTGGTGGCGGTGGCGGAGCGTGGTAGACCGGAGCGGGAGGTCCGTAGACGGGGCGTGGCGGCGGTGGTGGTGGTGGGGGTGGTGCGTGGAATACCGGCGGCGGAGGTCCGTACACTGGGCGTGGTGGTGGTGGCGGCGCGTGATGTACTGGCGGCGGTCCGTACACTGGACGTGGTGGTGGTGGTGGTGGCGGAGCGTGATGTACTGGCGGCGGAGGTCCGTACACTGGACGCGGTGGTGGTGGTGGTGGCGGCGCGTGATAGACTGGAGCGGGCGGGGCGTGGTAGACCGGGGCCGGCGGTGGTCCGTACACCGGACGTGGCGGTGGTGGCGGTGGTGGAGGCGGCGCGTGGTGGACGGGCGGAGGAGGTCCGTAGACCGGCACCGGCGGCGGTCCGTACACTGGCGGCGGAGGCGGCGCGTGCTGTACCGGGGGTGGCCCGTACACAGGGACGGGAGGTGGTCCGTACACTGGCGGGGGCGGGGCGTGGTGTACCGGCGGAGGGCCGTACACCGGACGCGGTGGCGGCGGCCCGTGGTGCTTCTCCTTTTCGAAGAGCCCGTCAAACAGCCCACCGAGGTCGAAGTCCTTTTTCTTGAAAAGCTTGTCGAAAGTGGCTGATGTGCACACCGTGAGTGCACATAGTACTAAAAAGACCTGAGGGGAAGAAGCAGAGACGATCCCGGTTAGATGGGCGACAGATTGGTGGAACGGCACGGGAGAGAAATGGCTTGGAAAGAGATCTATTGGGTGTTGGCTAACGTGGCAGTAAGTCTGAAGACCACGACTCCAGAAGAACCTCTCCAGAAGGGAGCTAGTAGAGTCTGCAGCAAGAACTAGCCACACCTTCCAGTGCTTATTGCCTCAAGGAGTTCTGTATATGAACAGGAGAAAGCACAGCACAGCGATCGAATCTAGAGGAAGTACTCGGGAGTAGCAAGAACAGCTTCGTCTTCGTCTTATAACGAAGTTTTTACTCCTGGGATCGCAACAATCTATCTTCCTAGAAAGACAAACACTTCCAGGATCGATCAAGACTAGATCGCATCGGTCCAGAAGTTGACTACATCTCGAGCTCACTATTCGCGATCGCGGATATCTTCCCGGTCGCATTAAGCACAGAACCGGGAGTCACAAGCGCTCGTGGGATTGAATGTTGATGCGGGTTTTGATCGATGTTGTAGAGCAGCGGCAGCGGAGCACCAGGAGCACTGGCGATAGTCATTGGCACACGATTTTTGCACACCAAAATTCTTGCAACACTACACCCACACCAAGCGTTCGGTCTATTCTCGCACCGTGTTCACACTGTACCATTCGCTGAGCACTAGATTCTAACCACGGCCCTAGCAACACCTTTAGTAACCGGTCGCCGTTCTCGTCACCAAAATGCCACACTCAGCACTGAGCCCGCCGCCTGTATCCTGCCAGGTATTGGCGCAGGCCGCTCGTACACCGGCACACTAACCTTCATTGTTGGCTGCGTGCTGCTTATGATCCACGAGACACTGCCACACTGATAATTGGTAACGCATCTGCGCTCGAATTTATACCCAACGCGCGCGGCCGGCCCCGGTTTCGGTGTCCGCCCGGGCCGTTTCGATCGCCCTCAGCTTGCCGAGGGAGAGGGGACCAAACCGCCGAGACCGGCAGGCAGCATCTTCAGCATCGCCGAGCGGAGATCTCGTCTCGGGCGACGGCATTGTGTAACCCGCCACCCGTCGGCAGCCACCCGTCTCGCTATCAGGCCGCAGCCATCGGCTACTACCACCACCATCGCGCGCGCGCGCGCGCGCGCTGGTTACCGGCAATTGGGCGAAAATTGACACTGGGGTCCATTTGGAGGGGGATGGGCGTCGCGGTGAAAGGTGGGAAGATGCGCATCATCCGCAGCGGGCCGCTTGCGGGGCAGGTATAGCTATTGTCGTTTGGGAGTCCGTACCAGTGCGACAGGGCAGGGCGCGATTTGGTATGCGACTTGGTTGACTTGGTGTCCTGCGGTACAGGAGATCAGCACGCACGTGGAGTTCATTTGCATACGGGCTCTACATCTAGAGCCCGGCGAGATTAGCCGGCGAGCTGGGCGCTGTGCAAATACTAGAACTAAAGTAGTTGCGAAGTCCGAGTGATCCGAGTCCTTGGAATCCTGCCCGGCGTCGCTACCCTCGCGCATACCTCGAGTCTTGCAGGCAAGTCGTGGTTTTGACTATTATGAAACAGCTTCATCAAGCGCATCTGTCTCTTTCCGGCACGTGCGTCCTCCTCCTGGAGTCGATGATAATGCGTCCACACCTGGACGCACCTCTCCACGCCTTGCTCGGCGTCTGCTACACTCCATCCTCCATAGCTGGGTGTAATGTGTCTGTGTGTTGGTGAGCATTTCATCATATCCCTACCCACGCTCCTGCCCCCGCCGCCCATCGGGTGCGCCTTTTGGCAGGAAATATCAGAGATCGTCGTTTTTTTCTTCTTCTGCCTGTCCTCTTTCGCTCGGTTATCGCTTTTCTTTATTATATTTTTTGTTTCTAGCGGCCGCTAGCGTGTGGGTCAGGTTGACGTGTTTCCTCGTTCGAGTGTTTCGTCGCATTGTTCGAGTGTGTTCCCCCTACCGGCGTTCGCGTGCGTCTTCCACCGCGCGACCGTCGGCGACCTATGGCTCGAGGCTCCGGGGCGGGCCAAAGGCGAGATGCGATTCGATTACTTAATGGGTGTTCGGTTGCCGTCGGGGTAGGAGCGTATTTGTTGAACTTTATGCGAACTGGTTCATTAAGGCTGCGGCAAGTAGCTCTTTCTCTTTCGCTTTCTATTCACTACTCCAATGCAGAGGAGTGATAAAAAAAAACGATCCTGCCACCGTGCGGACGCTACCGGTACGCACAGGTTGGGGAAAACGTCACAAAACCAGTCGATGGGCCCCGAGTTTGCGTCGGTCGACGTTTTCATCGAATGTACATAGTAGAAACTAGACAGATTCTAATATATCACAGTTTGTGAGATAAACAATTGCGAATGATCCAAACTGTTAAAGATCCAATGACAGTTGCCAATTGGCGTACATGAAGTTACAGGGCCAACAACGCAGACAACAGCGTAAAAGCACGTGTTTTAATGGGCGTGTTTTACCTAATCGATGATCCCGGATGAGGCAGGCAAACATTCGACTCGAAGCATTTCTAGCTCGCTCGGTAAATAGATCCGACAATTTCGGTACCAGTTCCGTGACGAGTCGCTCATGCCTGAAGAACGCGTAAGTACGCGCCACGTGCACGCCCAGCCCGAATCGTAACGCAGCCAACGATCTTCGGCTAGGACAATGCCTAGTCTCGTTCAAATAAACCAGTAACTCAAACAGCAAAAACCGAAAAACCGGCCCGCGAATGAAATTCAAGCAAATACATAAAAATCTGCATGACGTAATGGCCGTGTAATAGCATGTAATAAACGCTGTCTGACACTACTGGGCGGCCTGACATTTCAGCGTACCCAGGGTTCACGCGGTCCACGCGGCCGTGCCGAGAATACAAACGATCGCACTGTGAACCCGGACCCGCCCTGCGGCATCCGCTCGTCAGGCTTGATAACTCCATTAGCTGCTAGGTGCGCGTCTATCGCACAATTTTAGTATGGATCAATTGTCACTTGTGAGGCGGCGGCGTTCGCTTTCTTGTTCGCCGGGGAAAAAGGGTATGGAAGATTTATTAGCCTGACTTGCTGACCTGGGTCTAGCGGGGGCGGAAGTGTGCGATGGCGTACCGACGACGGAAGCTCTGGGCACAGGTCATGCGGGTGAGTAAAATGCATCGTCTACTCAAGATGACGGACTCATCATCACGGGATAGTTGCATGACTGTACGGGATACATGTTAACATGAAGTACTGGCATAACATCACACGAGGAATGTTTGAGTTGATCCGCCAACTCCTATCGCAATATGCATAATCACATTCGGACGTCGAATGAGATCTCAAGGACAGTCTCTCTTCTCTATTCGTACTCATAAATTTGTGTAAACAAAAAAAAACTATTCCCACTTTCACATCCATAAACCTCCGATATCAAAACCTCTGATTGTGATTTAGTGCAGCTGGGCCCGCCGGGGAAGGAAAGCAGCAGTTATAATTTTTGAAAAACCTTCTGTTTTAGGATGCATCCGCCTATGAGCAAGGCTAGTTCGGCCCAGATCTATCCTTGAAACAATCGGCTCGATTCGGCAGCCCCGTCACAACAAGTCTGCGGGAGTCTTGGCCACTCCACGGCATTCCGGTCCACTGGATTAGACGCAATCAGGCGTAGCATGCGTCTGATGTACCAACATAGGCCGGGCCGGGCCGACCGGGCGAGCAATGTGAATGCTCAAATCGCGACAGGTTGTACGCACGCGGTCATAAATATGGTAATTTGAATAATACGTCGGCACGAGCTCGCCCGTCAGATGCCCGGCCAGATGCCCGTTTTACAGCGACACCCAGACGGTGTGGCCGATACTGGTTTCTGCGTGTGAGCGATGGTCGGCGGCGGAAGGACGAAGGCCAACCGGAGTCGCGATGCTGCCGCGGGTCCATCCTCCTAAACGCATCCAAAACAATCGCTCCCCCCGGGGCGGGAAGAAATTTTCACCCCAAAGGTCTTCCGAAGGATAGCGTCTGTGTTGGAGTTGCGTTAACTGCGCGCGTCGTTAAAACGCCCGGTGGAGGTGAAGCTGTTTCGTTGGAGGTATTCAGTCAGCCGACATTCGAAGATGGGTTTGGATACGCCGTTTAAAATCTGCGAACCAATGCCGGACGCAATGAGCTCTTCGGCAGAAATGAATGTAATCATCGGGGGTACTGCAGGGCAGCGTCCTTAGTGCTTTCCTCTTCCTTAGTGTTGGAATAGTGTTTGTCAACGATATCAGTCACATTCTTCCGAACTCGGGGCACAATTTTTCATCCCATTTTCTGTCTAGGTGATAGGTATATCTCTCCAATCCGTCCTTGATAGTTGTTCTCTTTGGTGTTCCACTAATTTCCTTGACCTATGTGCTAATAAATGTTCAGTCATCTCTTTCTCTCATTCCCGCAATACTATTGTTAGCAACTATTCCCTTATTTCTGTTTGTCTCAGCCGTGTTCATGTTATTAAGGTCCTGGGAGTGACCCTCGATGATAGACTATTATTCAACGTGCACTTTAAGACAGTGGGAGCTACAGCTTACAAAACGCTAGGTCTTATCCGTAGATTAACCTATGATATTACGGATCCAAAATGCCTGAGAGCGCTCTACTGCTGCCTAGTGCGCTCCATACTGGGATATGTCTGCATTATCTGGAGTCCAGCTGCTCGAGTTTGGTCTACAAAATTTGAGCAGGTGCAGCGCTATTTTACCAGGTTTGCTCTGTCTCGCTTTTTGGGTCGCAGTTAGTTGACGCTATCTACGCACGAAGACCGTTGCCGATTATTAGGCCTGGAATTACTCGATAGTCATCGCCGTCGTGCCCAGGCTGCGTTTATTGCAGGACTTATGCTAGGGGTCACTGACGTGCCCTCACTCCTATCCCGGATCCCCTTGTATGTTCCTTCTCGTGTCCTGCGTTCCCGTCCTTTCCTTGCTGATTCTTCATGACGGACCAACTATGGAACAAATGATCCCTTCCCTGTATGTCTTTGACGCTTCAACTGTCTCTATCACATCTTTGACTTCAACTCCCCGCTATCCTCTTTTCGCTTAGAGAGATATAATACATCCAATACTCTCTGTCTTTCCCATCCGTTCCCTTCTGACCTTGGTTGAATTTGTATTTCGTCTTTGTTTTGAGGTTCATGACTTCGGTGCGTTATGAGGATATAAGTTAGAGTTAAGTATATGACCTTTGTTAACCCTTTAAACGTGGACAATTTTAAGTAAATAAATGTAAATGTAAACGTAATCGTCTGCAGCTAACATTGAACGACAATCCGCAATGAGCAGTGCGCCGTATACAGTGTGACACCCAAACATCTAGATCATGTCACGATTGGGCGAGGTGTTCGCCGCCTCCTAACCTACATTTTCTGTTTACCGCTGCATTGCACGCTGCATCGCGAAGGCGTATTTATTCACCAGGTGCCGCAACGCAGTAACCAGCTCACACCGCGGTAGCGATTACCAAATAAATGGCTGACCTTCGGGCCGTGCAAAGCGCCACCACCAGCGGCGCCCCCTCGGGAAATGTCACAACGGCGGGCGAAGAAAAATAAAACCAACCGACCCTTTTCGGCCGAGAGTTGGCATGGCAAATGTTTGCCGAAGATGCGCTTGGAACGGGCGCCGGGGGTTTGGTCGCCAGGCCTGGCGGTGGCCCCGGTTCCGGAGAAAACCTTGGTGCAGCCACTTCAGAACCTACCGTCGCGATTAACCTTGCGGTAGCGTGCTGCACCTAATAACTTTCGTTATTTGCACGCCGGCTCCTCGAGAGTCGTGACCGGCCGTGACGAATGCGTGGTGCCTCTTCCCGGTTCCGAACGTCATGACGCACGGCTGCCGGTGCAAGTGTTTGCCCGGTTGCGGTTATGACCGTGGCACGCACCGCGTCTTGGATGGGTGGACTGGACAGGCTGGTGATTACACCCGGTGGCCTTCGTGCGTTGTGACAAGTTTGGTGTCACTAAACGGCGCTATTCACATCCGTACGCGCATTCGCTTCCTTAGGGTAGGTGGGCTAGTGTATCTTGTAACACTTACGCCCGAGATGGCGTGAACGTCTTTATCGGGTTGATGAGCAGTACATCATATCTTCCGTATGTCATGTACAAACGTATAGGAGAGGCTTTCCCGGAACCTGAACGTACATAGGATCAAGAATAATCGCCAGAACCAAGAAATCCCCCTGTGTCGTAGGCATGTACCAACGAACTAATGAGTTGCACAGAAAAAAAAGTGTTTGATGTCTACAAACATCACCGAGCCTCCATAACTTGTTGCCAGCGACATCCACGGAATGTGGCTGAGTGTCCGTGTCTCTCGTACCGAAGAGTGTCCAAAACAAAACAAAAATACCGATAGCAATCATCGATCGGTCGGGTGATGCGTACTCCGCCACGGCATGCCATCACACCCCACCTGGTGATGGGGAGCCGATCGCAGCGGAAGGCGAGTCGGGGCGAGTTGTTTGTACAAATGAGAGTGTGTGACGCTAACACACATTATTTTAATAGCGCATATTATGTCACCCACTCCTGCTTTCGCACTCTCGCACGTGTTTTCGGCTCTCGCTCTCGCACTACGGCGCGTACACTACCAAATTCTTCCGAGCCCCGCAGAGTCCCCGGGGACGTGACATCTCGCTCCGATACAGGACCCGCGGTTCAAGTTTCTGCGTTCGAGAGGCCATCTTCCACGCACGCACGCACGCACGAACGGCCTCTCGTGTAGGCAGACCTGCACGGACTCCAGTACGAAGTAGGCTACGGCGGCATCCTCCCTGGCCAAGGCTAATGATGCTGTGATTTGAATAAAATTTCTCTTTCAACCATGTCGTAACCGCTGGGTACGGCTCCCGGAGCGCCTCAACGCATCGAGCGCGAGTGTCGATTTCGGGCTGGGACCCGGGAGTTGCCCGGGATGTACCGTAACGCGTCGCTCTCGGGCTAACCTAACCGTGGGCGATTCTTGCCGGACGTTTCATTCCGCGTGCCACTCGCACGGGGGCGCTCGGAGTTCTTGCAATTCGGCGCCTCCAATACTAATTATTGCCAATTTTTCCATTTCCCACACCAGGGGGGCCGGTGTTTACCAATGCGCTTAGGCTTAGGCCGGAGTTTGTGGGTCACGTGGGGCGTTGAGCAACAGCACTCAAATGTACGAAGGAGTGAGCAAATAGGGATGCATGTTTCACTGAGCGCACACGCAAACAGTCGACCCAGCCCCGTGCGCACCAGCACACGCCGGATGATGTCCGCAGTAGCGCTGGCGATGAAAACTCACCGCACCGCAACTGCACGGGTCCGGGTCCTTTGCTTCGTGTTCGACGCTGCAGCCTGGAGTGGAGTGCGGAACCTGTTAACGAGCGGTTTGTTCCAGTGGCGAGCCACAGGATGTGGCCGGCACCACCCGGACACATAACGCCGCGAGCGGGCTTTGTTTGGACGGCGGCGTCGTGCTGGTGGATCCTGCCAGGGACCGGGTGGTCGTTGTTACGCCCGTTTGTGTTGTTCAATTTACGACACCATTGTGTAACCGCGATCCACACGTCGGGCCCGGCCGTGCCAGGGGTTCCGTCGACTAGGTGCATGTTTTTGGAGAGCTCGGGGGAGAGTTTCGGCATTCCGGCGGCGTCCAATCAGTCGTGGCTTGCCTCAGGGTGCAGAGATCTGAAAACCTTCGATGTCTAGCTTAAGAACTAAGCAGGAGACCAACTAAACGTCATGTTGGAAGAACATCATACAGACATGATCCAGAGAAGTTGGACTAATAAGTAGGTATTGCGACGTCTGGGACATCCCATATTCCAATATTCTCTCTTAAAGACCAACCCGTTCTTTTCAGATAAGGAACATCTAGCACAACATTTGGCGTTCTCTCTCCGACTCTTGTACGCACAAATAAAAACACACACACGAAATTTTCATCTATTCCAAACGGGTTACAGCAATCGATTTATAGCACGCCGAAAAAAGAAACGTCGAGCCTCAGTCGCCATCTGGTCCTCGCGGGGCCGATCGCAAACGGTCACACCGATAGTATTTCGCGCCGTCGTAATCCTCGCCACCGTGGCGGTTAATATTTCGCCGCGAATGACATAACAGACCTAGCAGGCCGCGGGCTACCGAGCGAGCATCAGCGTTTGCCACGCGTTTTTAGGGAATTCTTTCGCCTCCCGTGCAGGGTGTGGAGCTTCGCGACCTTCGCCATTACAACCGGGGGTTCGTCGTCGTCGTTTACCACCACCACAACCGGTGGCATTTTGCCAATATTAATGACCTGTCAGCCGGAGTTGAGTTGCCCCCTCCCCCTTTGTGTCGAGACGGTGAAATGTTGCGGTTGGTCCGGCCGGAACCTGCCCGGGGCGTTCAAGAACATGCCGGTAGCGCGCACCTGAGCCCTGTTCTAGTAGCCACCTCCACAGTGTCTCCAGGTGAAGATTTCAGAGACCTGAAGCGGACTCTAGGTACCTCTTCCAATCAATCCACGCCACCGGATTACATCGGCAACAGGTGGAGTCGTGTTTGTCACACGTAAGACACTTCGGGCGGAGATGCGTACACCTAAGTACAGATTGGGGTGCAATTTTCCGCATTGTATCTTGGCTGCCCACCTCTGTTCCACGTTGGTGCCCCAGCCAGGTGGACGTAACTCCACAAACGTGAAAAGCCTCAGCCATTCCATAAACACGCGACGCATCGCCTGCAAGGCGAAGATAATGCACCCGAACAACATAACAAATAAAAACGCGATGATGATCCCGCCCGGAGCTGGCACGCTGTGGTGTGCGACGATTTCACCGACGAAACCGCAACCTGCCGGCCGTGAGGAAGTCGGTACGCGCGGCGATGGCTGGAAGCAACGAGCCCGAAGATTGACATCTGATCGAATCGAAGGCGCTGGCGCAGCATCACTGCGTTTTTTTGTTGTTGTTGTTGCTGTGTTGTTGTGGAGCCGAAAAGCCGAAAAACCTGCCTCAGCGTGCGGCGTACCGATTATGCAAGACCCCAACCACGGTGGGAGAAGACGGAAGACGCTGGTAGGCGGTAGATGATGAGAAATTATGTTGCTGTCGGGTTGTTGGCTGCACTTGAAACACATATTCCGTTCGATTACGGTCGTACCCGCCGCGCTCCTTCCTTGTGGGCCGATAATTGTCCGCAAGCGTTTCGGACTCCGCGTGCTGGGATCGCATGACCCAAATTTTGGACCAACGCATCATCGATCGGGGTGAGGATGGCATTTTGGAAGTCTCCGGCGCTGTTGCGTCACACCGGTGCGTGTTGCTCTCCCAGCCGTTCAAGCTCTCCAGACGGGAAGGACGTCACGCCTGGAACGCTGGCCCTGGAAGATCAATCGCCCAAAGATCCATCTGTGCGCGTACGGTTTAACACTTACTGTCAAGTGAACCGAATTCGACTTTCGTGCAAATAGGGGTGTAAATTGACACCTAGAACGCTATTTTTGGCAATTCTTGACCGATTGGGCTAACATTTTCACAAGTTGTGCACTAGCTATTCTAGTTTCATATTCCGTTGAGTTTGTGACCCTACTCCCCCCGTTTCCTCCCCCCCCCCCCCCCCACCCAAGTAAAAATCCAACTAAGCCAAAATTTAAAAAAGCCTTAAGAACTTAAAAATTTCCAAAATTTTCACTGGCACGAATTCCGAAAATGGCAAATAGGGGCAGTGGTCCGAACCTATGACAAAAAAAAGAAAAAAATCCGATCAAAACTGGGGAATGACATCCCTTTAAATACCCACTCACGCTGTCTTTTCATAGAGAAAACTACGTGTCAATTGCAGAAGCTACGGAAAATCATGTAGACCGTGTAGAAAAAGTGTTTTTCTGTATAAATAATACAAAACTTTATCAATTATGTCTTGGGAAAGCATAATGCACAGTAAAAACATAGTTTGAAAACAGAATGTCACGAATTATAAGCAGAAAACACATATTTTCGATTTTTTTTCTTCTTATTCTTCTTCTACTTCTTTGAGTTATAAAGTGAAGCATATCGTACAACTTTGATCGAAAAATTCTGTTTTTTATTGTAGGTCCTGGACCACTGCCCCTGTGAACCATTTCATGGAATTCGGGTTCCAAAAATGTTTACGTATAGTTTTTAGGGTTTCTAATACTTTGCCATCGGAGGATTTTTACTTGAAGCTGGGGAGCAAACGGGAGGGGGTAGGGTCACAAATTCAACGGATTATAAAACTAGAATAGTTTGCGCAAAGCCGGTGAAAATTTCAGCTCAATCGGTCAACAATTGCCAAAAATAGCCTTCTAGGTGTCAAATGACACCACGATTTGCACGAAAGGAGTAACAAGTTGTATCTGACAAATTTGCGGATTTAAAAAAATATGAAAATCTTTAAAAAAAATCTTGCAGAAATATAAGACTTTGGGTGCAAACCGTTTGTCAATATCTCCAACCGCTTTCGAGTTATCGAAGCTCAAAGTTGCAAACGTGTCAATTGACACCGGATTTGTCCGTTAGTGTTAAAGGTTATGCGAATTCTGCGCTGGTTTGACCGTTTGACGCGGCTTTTGACACCTTCACCAATTCTGGACGCCAACACGAGCCCGCACACGTTCCCGCCGCACAGTTCGCACGTACACGCCATCGGCAGTTTTGTTGACCGCGGGCCAAATCTCTCGCCTAGCCTCGTCCGGGACGATAGGAGGCGACTCCTCCCGGGTGTCCGCGTGCCGGCATGTTGCGTAAGGCGGCGGACGATGAGAAAGGACGCGTGCAGCACGCCCTCGTACGTGTGTTTTCTGCGCTGCGGACGATGTCATGCATTTTGCATAAATTGGCATTTCACATCTCCATCTCGCGCCCGCCACCTGAGCCTCGGGAACCGGCGCCGAAACAGTGCGGCTTTCTTATCTGGCCGCTCTCTTCACCGGATCTGGGTGCCGGTCGGCTGGCACGCAGTGGAAAGCTCTCGGAGCTTCGGCTTTTGTTGCGATGGATATTGTGATCGAAATAGACCAGTTTCCGTTCCGACCAGCGGCTCACTTTCGGTGTTGTTTTCGGACGACGAACTACGCTTTCGTTCGCATTCAAATGTGCGCTTCCGCGATGCGGAACCCGGCCAACCGATACGATGACCTTTACGCCGACGGAGGGAGACCGGTGATATTTAACGTCGGGGAAAGCGTCAGCGCGGTCATGCCGGTGGCAGCGGAGTATCCTTCGTGCGCGTCACCGCCCGGAAGAAAGCGTCTGGTCGACAGATAAATCGTGTCACCTGCCGTCTGACGCGCTGGTCCGTCACCTTGTGCCACCTGCAGAAGGGCTCCATTCCCACGGATTGTTCGGCCGCGGTAATGGTATCACTCGCGAGTGGTCCACCGCGAAGATGCGCACGGCCGTGCGTCGGAAATAAATCGTGCCGTTGATGAAGGGTTCGCGCCCGTTGGGCGCCTGGGACGCACGAAATATTGTGAGCATTTATGGTGTACCATTCGCTCATTAGCTAATGCATCTGGCCACCAGTGGCTGGGGAGGAAAGGCGTGTGTTTTCTCAAAAGTTTCCAGAAATCTGGTTACGGATCACAATAGATGACGTCAGGGCGGTTACGCTGCGGAGGGCTTATCGTGACCGCTCGATCGTGCTCGGTGGCGTTTTTTTGGTGAGAATTTTTCCAAAAACATCGCTTTCGTAACCTACATTTCTTGCGGTGGACTTGGGCTACTGAGCACAACCATTACCAAGACGTAGGGCGGCACAATTTGGACTACTAATTACCCTTTTTAAAGTTCCATGCAATGAACAGTGACCCTGTTATTATATAGTATTTCATTGGGCAGTGTGATGTTACTAGGATTATTTGCACGTGTGAGGATAGATCTCAAAGAAGACGTGAAGAAATCCAAGTGATATCAATGGTGGTAGCCAAACAGTGAAGTGTTATTTTTTTCAAAACTAGTATACATTAGCGTCATCTTATCCCCAGATCTAAATCATAGTTCACATAACTTGTAAAGAATCATTATTATGCAGAGAAAATTGAGTATGCATCGATAGAAAAAGCTACTCGCAACTTCAACTTGTTGTTGAAATAATTTAAAGGAAGATGTAGTGAGCAATTTTATTCCGGACATACTGGAAATAGTTTTTGTGTAATTAACACTTACATTATTTACTATTTCACAACAATATTTGACTAATTCGTATTGATATAAGGATTTTTAAAACATATAACACAACATAAAACATTGACACAACTAAAGAAACACATATTCCAGAATTCCAGTATGCAGAATTCTGGTATCGATGATATGGTTCAATGTCAGGGATCTCACAGCAAGATCCAAAGTATACTAGACAAATTATTATAATCACCTAGCTAGACAGCTTCTGGAAAATTCTTTCTTACTTTAAGCACTACAAATATCATATGTTTGGGACGGAACTCATTCATCGACAGGACACTCGGAATTTTGAATGCATGTTGAAGTGTAAAACGAAGAGAATGCTAAGATTTATTTATAGACAAACTAATGCATTTTACAACTTTTTAACTCTTGCATAACAGATTAAATGTCTTATACGTTGAATATTATAGCTTGCAGCTATTGTTTGGTACCCATCTAGTGTTGAGTAAGTGAAGAAATAAAGATCTAGTCTGGAGCTCCTGGTATTTTGGTGCTCCTGAAGGTCATACTAGACCTTCAACCAAATCGCTGCACATCACTACAGATGTTTTGTGTGTGTTTTTGTAGCGAACATCCTTGACAACGTGTTAAATGCATTATATCTACATCTAGATGTATGTATGGTAGCTACACTCTCGTCATTTATTCAGTACGGAAAACAGGAGAACTTTCCCTAAGACCATAATGAGCCACTCCACTCAATTGCAAGACAGTTCAACGCCTTTTTAATGTTTAATTAATTTATTTATTTTGAAATAAAAGTCCGCCTAGACGGTTCAACGAAGTATACTTAAAAACTAACTTCAACTTACGTACTTGAAAGCTATGAAAACTAGGCTAAAACGAATGAAGAAGAAGTTTGGATAGAATTGAGGGAAAGAACCCGGAACATGGTCAGAACACTTTGATTTAACCTATCTGCTTATAGTCCTAAAAATAGTTATTTCAGTTTAACGACCTTAACCTTAACGGCTCTGCCTAATATTCTCATTTTTTATTTGATTCAGTTCTTCCGCTTAGTTTAAGGTTAGGGTCAGTTTAAGTAGAGTCAGAGCTTGTTGTTAAACAATGTAAGTGTTTTTAATAAACAATTAACAATAATACAGAATCTATCTGGGAATGATTTAAGTCTCTGCTCACCTCTTCTCATATCTCATTGTCTCCTGCGCTGAGATGGTAGAGGAGATGAATATCAATTTTGTTGATTTTTGTGTAAAAAAAAAACAATAGATCACGATTAGTTTTGGAGACTTGACACTTTTCGATGTATGGTGTCAAGATCCGGAAAATGTATGTTGTATTCCTTTGTTTTACGAGTGCTTTACGATACGTTCCAATGTAATCTATGTCTTACGTACATTTCAAACGTATAACGATGCCTTACACAATGTTCCTACTTACCAGATCTGCACACATTACATTACATTACGTCATCAAATGTTTAACATATATCTCAGTGTCAAGGTGTAACCATATTGCTATTAGCTCTAGACTTTGGTGAGAATTTGAACAGATGTTCAAATTTATCTTTAAAACCAATTTTGTATCATCCCATTAGTACACAGCTGTCGGTGTTATTTCTGCCTTTAGCTAAGCAAAGTACAATAACCCTATAGCCCCCCTACGAGCATCCCAAAGACGTCGAAAGGTTTTCAAAAATTCATTTTAAAAATAGCCACCCATTGTAGGAATTATTCAAACCCCACAAGAACATCTATCAGATTTATTAATGAACGTCCAGCGCAGCCGCCTCTCCTGTTAAACAAATCGTCGCACACAAATCACATATTTCACCGCCAACCCATCATCGATCAATTCGTCGGGCCACCTGCCGCCCGCGCCAGGAGACTTCCGAGCGTCCAGCCCCTTGCGTGCCACACGTGCGCGGGGACAGTGCGTTCGCATTATTTGCGAGATTTTGAAGTTTGTTTGCCGCTCCGTTCGAAATGCAAACACTCGATCCGTCGGATCGCTCGCCTGACCCATTCGACAGTTATCATCCTTCACACCGACGGGTCGGTGATAGCCGGCGGGAGAGAGAGAGAAAGAGAGAGGGAGAGAGAGAGAGAGAGGGAGAGAGAGAGAGAGAGATAGAGAGAGACAAAGCTTTACCTCGAATACTTGCCGTATTCCAGTGACTTCTTGAGCCGGGCTTGTATCCTTCAACTTCTTCGCCTCACGCCGCCCGACGGCGAGGCAGATGTCAATAGCGTCCCTCGGCAACGATCGGTCGTCCAACAACCAGCGCAACCTTGGCACTCTAGCGTCAACGTTGGGCAACCGGTGGCCATTGGAACGGGATGTGTCCGGCCAGCCAGGCTCGTTGATGGAGCCGTATGCTTATGCGACGGCAAGCAGCGCCTGCCTCCGTGTTTACTGACAGCATCGGTGATCAAATGCGTGCCAGTGTCAACAGGCAATGTTTTTCTGCGTTAGATCATATTCGTACGACTGAGCTCGGCGGGGTCGCGGGAGTCCCCCAAAATGGCTGCGCGCTGACGAGACTGGAAAGAGGTGCGTCCCAAAATGTCCTCCCCGTCCGGGCGGTGATCGATTACGTCGCCTGACATTGGCAGTCTTCTGGGGGCGTCCGTTGGACAGCTGCCCTGTGGAGGGAGGAGCCAGCACTCGGTCCAGAAAGAATAAAGCAGGTTTTGTGTAGCGTGCCAAATGCCAATATCTTGCCAGTTAGCTTAAATCCTTGGCGGTTGCGTTTCATCCCAGAGGTAGCCGCTGATAACTCATTCATAATACTGCCACGCTGTCGGTGTCGTCAAGTCTCGTGGGGGTCGTAGTGTCAAGTGGAGTCAAAATCAGGGTTAAACCATTTAGACATTTAGCGCTCGTTAGCAGCAGTTAGCAGATCTTGCCGTTTGGCTGGCTCAAAATGTTGGTCCAATTTATTAATGCACTGATTAAGCCATTCATAAAGCGTTGTTTTCGGAACCAATACAGGCAAAAAAAGCACGGTTCCACGGACAAGACATAGGCAGAATGCCAGAAGGTGTCTAATCCAGCCCGCAGGAGGGTGACGCCACGCATGTAGGTCACGAATCAATCGGTGCCGGATAAAGATCCGGTCAAAGAGTGACGGCAGATAGGGTCGTAAGCCGCTCACGCGCACCCAACAAGCTGTTGCCATGGGACGGCCTAATGAAGAATGAGCACCGAGGAGTATCGAAGCGAAAAAAACAAAACCTGATCCAAGCTCCTCGGGACGGGGTTTTTGGGAACATTCCACACAGCCAGCGATCGGGATGAATTGCGCAATAGGCGCATCCGCAGGGGAAATCGGTTGGAGTTATTTTTATTTTCTCGGCAACCAAAAAACAAAAAACAACAATTTGGGAGAGCGAAAGCGGGAAAGGTGATCGAACGGCAGCACGTGGCCGGGGATGGGCTAGAGCGATCGCTAGGCCAGCGATGGCTCGGTTTTTGGAAACTTTTTCTTTTCTCCTAGAGGACTCGACGTCATACACGTGGTGGAGTAGGAGGAGGTGTTCCACGCGTTCCGTGTGAACTCGTGTTTGAGCCCTCCCGTCCGGTGCCCGGTGGTGTTGGGGCTTGGGGAGCCGGCTGCTGGACGGCGGTGAAGGTGAAGATGGCCAAAGTTACGCAAGCACGCGGCACACTCGGGCGCAGCGCGCAGTCCCGCACTCCCCACGTCCAATCGGTCGATCCGGAACGGACGACAGTGCGGGGTCGCCGCCGATGACAACATCAGCGGCCGGGACATCGGGTGTGCGCCAAAGACTTCGGCCTGCCGTGGTGGGAGGATGCACAATTTAGCGGCAAAAATCGAATAGCAATTGGCCACGGGAAACGGCAGCGGCTGGTGGTGTGACCGAGCCCTGTCCGATGGACGCAACACGTCGTATCCCACGCTGCTTCGAGGGGAATTCGATAATTAGTCCACGGGTTCGGACGCAAACATTGACCGGGAGCTTCCGGGCGATTGTGTAGTGACTTTTCTCATTACACTGTTGAAACGAGTGATCGATCAGCTGTCTAATGTCAAGAACCTGGCCGCGGATCGCATTGAGACGCGCGAAGGTGTGCGATTGTTTGGAGTGCGATTTGTCGCCGGTGAGATCCGGCTTTTCTTTCTGCTGTCTTATTATCTGCTCACTTTGTTATGTTATAGCTCCTGGATGTCCGAAGTCCGTAGTTCGCACTTTCGCAGATATTTACCAACGATGGAATGGAACTATCTTTCTGTCATTTAGAACAAATTCGGTTTCACACGATGGACCTCTGTTACGAGTTATGCTAGTTTTTCATGCATCTGAATCTATATAAAAAACATGAAATTCTTGAGAACTTCTTGAAAACTTGAAAACTTGAAAAGAGAGTATCTACTGGTGCCCCTATTAGGAGTGCGAAATTGCGGTGATATCACCATCCTAATCCACTAAATTTGGTCCAAGTTTGTTAGCACAATTTCTATTGAGCGCTCATTTTGATACTAAGACTAGGACTTTCATTTACATCCTTGGAACGAAAAGAAGTAGGAAACGTTTAAAAAAGGCTTAGTACAGGAGTGTTTATTAATAAAAGATTTTTTTTCGCAAAAGAGACTACTTGGAGCGACTCACAACCACCAAAACAACGTCAACAGATCCCACAAGCCTTTGATGAGAGAGTAGCGCGGGCGAGATCTCAATCACCGGACAGTTCCCATGCTGAAGCAATCGGATTTATCGCCGGACTGTTCCCATGACAAAGCGTTCGGTAAATAGGTGTATACAGGGTGACAGTTTCAGTCCTAGTTCTAGTTCTTGTGCGAGCTCTTGTGCCAGTGCTTGTTTTAATGTATCGAATAATCAAAAGATTTTTTATGACCAAACGGTTGTAGAAAGTCTTATCTGACTATTTTTGGAAGATTCTATACAAACCATATTCCTTAAAATATTTAAAATATACTATCAGAATGCTTTGTTTAAAAGAAAAAACTAATGAAAATACCGCATAGCCCTGTATGTATGTTAGTAGTTGTAGACACTGATCTGAACAATCTTAACAATGTATTCAAGATAAACGAATGAATCAAGTTAAACGAAGTATAACATTAAATAGTTCCGAAAATTTTTGCCCTGTGTTTTGTATTTTTGAAGATTTTTGCAGCCATCTAGCGTTGAGAAAATGTTTCGTTGTATCTTTTCCTATCGAAAGCGCCCATTTTCATGGGACATTAATATCTTTGGAATTTTCAGTGATTGTCAAGTGCTTCAACAACATTTCTATCATGTTACTTGTTGAGGTTTGGATGTTTATTTTTTCAACATTTCCTCTTATCTCACCTCACGGTTGCTTTGTTGAAATGTGGAGTCGGGGGTTTCGAAGAAGAATCATTAATATATCTGATATGTTTACCATTGTGATAGGTATATCCATCCAAGCCCCTAGGATTCCTCTCCACGTTTCTTCAAAACAGGCGACGTTAGAAAAAAGTCCTCGTTTATTAATATTTAATACAAATGTAAATTACTACTCTAAAAAAACAAATACGCATAGCAATGTAGCAAAGATACGTTGTTTGTTTGAACGCTATATTTCATTTTTAATAAACTTGTTTTTCGATGACTTGTTGCAAGGGCTACTAGAGCTATGTGGGGATTGATTGTGCTCCACTCATTCGTAACCCAAAAGCAAATACGATAACCCCTGATTATTGAAGCATCCCTAGTGATTTTTCATAATTTTGCCCACTGTATAGGTTTCTGGGTCAGCGAGTTCTTCCCGTCAAAACCTTTCTCGCACCAAAACTCAAGACGTAGCGCTCTCGGACGCTTGCATAATCGGAAGCGTATCGTGCACCCATTTTTCCACGAGCAATCCCCGACGTACATCAAGGTCACGAGCACCCCTGACGCACCCCTCTATCTCTCTCTCTCTCTGCTACAAAAAAAAGCTGAACCGGGCCCAAGCATCTGAACCATGATCTTGCACACCACGGTGTGAACATGATGACGCCGCGAAGTTGATGTCGCTGCCATTGCGAGCGAGTGTTTCACTTTCATTTCTCGTGTCATTCCCGCGGCCTGGCACTGGCCGTCACACGAATTGCTCGACGGTTTCGCAGACGTCGTGACGCCGCTGAGCGCCGCGTGCTCAGGTTTAGGCTGGTGCACGTTTGCCGGCAGGTAATGTGAGTACGCTCAGGTCATTGAACCACATCCGATATCTGCAGCTTAATTGCACTGGCTCCTTTCGTTACGTCTCGAGTAACGCCGGCGCATGTGATGGCCATTCTGGCAGATTGAATGACGTATGACACAGGTCAGGTTGATTGACGACGACGAGGTTTAGTTGAGAATGGGTGAAAAGTAAAGGAAAGTTCAAGCGTGCCCAAACGTCCCGCAGAGAAATGGCAGAAGATGGATATTGGTTGAAGTGGGCATCTTCGACACCCTGCCGTCGGCATTAGCTCAACACAACCGGTGACGCAACAGCACTCTATCCTTTTCCGGCAGCTATTCACTGAAACCTTTCTACATTCCGCACTGCGTGTGCGACCTTTAGCTATTGGCACGACCAATCCAATATCATTGAGATCGAAGGAGGAACTAGTTGCCTGAACCTGTTTTGCGTGAGAAAAGGCACGCAAAGACGTGATGACTTACTGTAACCCACATGGCCGAGCCTCTCATGCTCGCCGCAAGCTTGTACTGTTGGTTCACAGACAAAAGAACGCCCTTAGACGAGACGAAGAGCGTCTTTCTAGTGACATAATCTGCTTGTTCGATCACGACGAGTTTGATACGCTACACGACACTAAAGCTTCGTCAGGCATGCCCAACAGGGGCATCTAGTATCAAGACCTGCACATTACGAAAGATAACAAACATTGGAATCGCAAACCGGAAGTAATTATGTGATGCGCGTAGTAAAACATAAATATCTTCAACTTGGTCCTTCGAACCGGATAACTCGTCTGTGCGAAACCGTGAGCATGCCTTCTAACGGAGACATAGCGCTACTTCTGGCTCGAAGAGCGATTTTTAAATTACTCTAACTTAGACAGCAAACATTCATAAAATCTTGGAATTCAGATAAAATGAAGTAAAAACTGAGTTATACTTTAGTTTGATTTGTACTAAACGTTATACTAAAAACGTGTCGAGTACAAAGGGTCAATATTGAAATTCGCCTAAATCTTCAAAAGGATACTATTCTGTAATCTGTAATCTGTAGAACAAACATAATTAATTGCAACTAAATTAAGTTGACGTGTAAATAAATCTGATTTAAAACATTTACGTTTAAATGTTCTATAGTTCGATAAATATTTTACAAAAAAGGGTTCTAAAAAGGTACAAAAAACCATACAAACCTGTGGGAACACAATCATGTGTTGCTCTCGTGCTTATTGGAGTTATAAATTGTATTCTGAATTGTAGTTCAACTTTACATAACAGTGCAGCAACTTGATCAAACTTTTTAGCAACTGTTTCAACCAGCTGATTAGGTGTCTAACGCCGATTGCATAGTTTCAGGATCAGTTAATGATTTACTCGTGGATAGTTCGTGTTCTGTGCGCAAGCGCAAAGTTTTACACACCAGATGTTGTGGGCTCAAATCTCTACTGGATCGTGCCCGTACGCAGGCCTAATTATCCAGGTTAAGGGTAGTAACTAAGTCAATGAATGCCAGAAATGACAGACTTACAACTAGTTAAGGTTGTTGTGCCGCAAAAAAAGAAACGTAATGATTTACACCACAAAGTATGCAACCAGCTGGACAACATGGATACTGAAGAAAGATTCTTAACATTTTCGATCTGGTGGATCGAATACGCTAAACGGTCCAACTTTATGTCAATTGACACCTAGATGATTATTGCTGGCGTAGATATCCGTCATAGCTTCATAAACAAAATAGTTTGTGACTCTACAGTCAAACTCAACTCGCGTCGTCCCCTGAGAGCTATGCAATGCATTAGGAGGGATGATTTTTTGTCACGAGATGGCGCTGTACGCCCGTAACGATCGACAATAGAAAATTTGAAAAACAAAAGCATGCCGAGAAACACACACGTCGTGCTAATGAACTAAAAAAGGAATGGAATGTGCTAATTGATCGAGAAGTTATATAGCTGTCGAGAATTTGCGTTAATATGGAAACACCACATCTTTGTGGCTAGAGACGCCACGTCCACGTTCGCAGCCATCGTGATCCGTGTCGATACGCACAATCTTGAGTCTACTGAACCACCAAATAAATGCATACGCTGTAGCTTTATTAGATTGCTCGTCAATGGTCATCGGAGCATTCGGTTGCAATGCTATCAAAGTAAACCTCGAAGTACACACCATTTTGCCTGGTTCTTACGTCTATAACCCTACCGACCCATGGTTCTGCAAAAGCGCGCCGCCTGCGCGTTCACATCGGCGCCTCTGAGCCGTCATCACTCCGAGTGCCTCCAGAGTGCTCACAGAGTACATATATGCTGGCAGTAACCGCACCCATTACCTGTACGGTGTAAGCGTCGTTGAACGGTTCCTTAACCTGAGTAAAGCATTTTATTTCTAGTCCATTCGTGTCTAGCGTCTGTTGATGTCATCTCCGTAACGTCGTTCGATTGTGTGTCCACTGACTTCGGGCAGTCGGACCCGGTCGGCGTGAGCCTTCTAGATCCGCTTCGCGTCGAACTTTTCGTGGTTGATGAGCTCGCGCAGCACCTTCTGCACCTCGGGGAAGTCGAACGCTTCGCCCGCGGACAAGCGAGCTCCCGCGACCGGCGCCGGCGCGCCGAACTGCGGGTTCCGCTCGGCGCGGAAAACGTCCGCGCCACCGGCGAGCGCACTGTCCAGCACGGACGGCACGGAGTCTAGCACCAAACCGGGCGAGTCGGAGTCGGACAGCGTGGCGACGGATGCGCCATCGGTCGGCACGATATCCAGCAGCAGGTTGTTGCCGTCGCTGGAGACACCGCTGTCGCCCAGCGGTGACACCAGGTCCAGCACCAGGTCCGTCTTGACGCTGGTCTGCGCGGCTGAGCTGACACTGGTGCTGGCACCACTCACCACGGGCGTCAGGACGTCCAGCACCACCTCTTCGGTGTCGGCGGCCGAGGCACTGCTAGCAACGGTCGGGCTGACCGTGTCGATGATGAGCGTGGAGTCGTCGCCGTCGCTGAGACTGCGCACCGTTTCCGGCACCTCGATGTATTCGTCCTTCGACTTGATCACCTCGATCACGTCCGTCTGCGTGCCCATCGGGAACCCGACCGACTTGACTATCTCGACGTTCTTGTTGGCGTTGAAGCCGACCGGCTCGAAGACCGGCAGCGCCTGCTTGACCGTCGGTGGCGGGCATGGCGGGGCTCGCGGTGCGGGCACTGGTGCAGGCCGGGGCAGGACTCGCGCCGCCGGTGCGGCATAGACTGGCTGATAGTAATAGTGCGGCACCGATTGATAGTAGTAGGTGTATGGCGCCGCGTACTGTTGGTACACCGGGGTCGGAGCCGGGGCTTGGTACACCTGGGCCGGGGCTTGGTACACCTGGGCCGGGGCTTGGTACACCTGGGCCGGTGGATGGTACACCGGGGCCGGAGGTGGGTACACCGGGACCGGGTGATGCACGTACACTGTTTTCTTCTTCTTCAGGAAGAAACCGGAGCTCAGGTTCACCGCCACCAGCACCACGAGTAACACTTTCAGCAGCTAGCAGCGTGCGAGCGGGAAGAAAATGAGAGGGGAGAAAATTGCCTTAGATTGCGAGAGCACATGCGGAACAAAGGAGCAAGTACGAGCTACTGTCAAGATGGCCGCCCCATTCTAAGGCCGTATCACAGAGGCATTGTCTATTGAACTGTTACTGGCAGCGCACTGTGTGTTTTTTTTTGTTTCAATCGATTCCTACACAAACCACTGCACGCCACTCCGTATCACAGGTACACCACCGAAGCAAACACTCGTGCAAATCACACTGCCTGCGATGCCACCAAACCAAATCCACCGTACCTGCATTGTCACCGAAAAGATCGCTCTGCACCCAGCGTGTCCGACGTTACGAACGAACTGAGAGGCAACCGGCGCGAGGAAAGTCGTTTTATATCAGTTATCACATTTTTTTTCCTTTCTGCTCCTTAATGTCTAATTTATTCCCTCCATCCCGTCGTCGGTTCCAAATCTGCGGCTTTAGTACATTAATTTCTGCTGCGCCATCCCCGGGCTCCGCTTACGGATGGAAGCAGTAGGAAGCTGCGTCCATATCCATATCCTCCTCGTGCTCGCGCTCCAAAAACCGACAGAGATGTCATCCGCTGCCTGTGGAGGATGAGTGGGGAGTACGCGCCAGGTTTGTGGCCATCTCGGTGAAATCTTTGATCCGGTGACCCTCGGGTGCGTTACGCAAGTTCGATGGCCCCCCTCGAGCGTTCGAAGCTATCGGCCGAAATTGCGTGGTGGTCCAGCGGGCCGGGATTATACTTTTGGGCATCGATAGCAACGCGGATACGTGCGTTGGATGAGTCTGTTATGACCTTCGAGAAACGGGGCCGATATCCACGCACGGAGATTAGCGCCCGGAGGCAGGTGTGAAGGCAGCCGATAGCCGGCCGCTAGAAGCGGTCCATCGAAATGCTAATTGCTGCCCTCTTCGGCCCTTCGGCACTGCCTAGGACGCGAAGCGCGCGCGAGTGTGCCTGGCGATAGGCGCTACCGAGTTGCCGATCTAGTCGTTGCGTGGGCAGGCTCTGGATCGTGCGAACGCATACAGGCCCCATGTGAATCCGGAGCCAGCGGCATAAATCAACGACGCCTAACGATGCCTAACGACTCCCAATCGCTGATGAAACAGTCGGCCCCTTGCGAAGCTCCAGCAGAGAATGGCACGCGTGATCTCGAACATGTCAAATTTACAATATCTGTATAAAAAAAGCTTCTCTCTAGCTACAATGCTAGATGCGTAGCTTTTGTTCGTCCATGCTAATGATCTCGCCGGTGGCGCAGGAAGCGAGAAGCATCGTGCAGAGGTGTGAGAGGTGCTCCGTAGCTCAGTTTTACCATGATCATGATTTCATCAACCTCAAGCTAAGGTTTCCAATCGCATTTTCTTATCACCACGGAATTCCTTGTGGAAACTTGATGGCCTTGGTAGATCACATTGGATCGCATTGGAAACGACGGCTTCAGAAGATCTTTGCTGCACACAAACTCGCACACCGGTATTTTAAATTTAGAATTTTGGAGCAAGCTTCGGCGCGGATGTGCTTAACTTCTTGCTCGACATTTGGGCCTTAGCTCGTGGGTTTTGCCGGAGTACTCCGAACTCGCTCGATCCGAAATTCCGCCCATGGATTCCATTCAACACACCGAGCTCGCGCGCTTTATCCGGAACTGGTTTAAAACATACAACTTTCGTTTCGAAATTATACATTCATGGATTTACCATTTCGATGCGCAGCCCCCGCGTGCGGCATGTGTGGCCACTGGCCAGGCCTGGATGACGCGTGGAGTGCGTGGAGAGCGAGGAGAAGGAGGAAGGGCAGCAATCTAACACCTTTTTGCCGGTGCTCCCGATGTGCCAAACTCATCCTCGTATGTTGCCAATATCGAGCTTTCGCTGATCGGGACTGATCGTCCCGATGTTTGGAACGCCATACTTTCACCGCGCAATGCCGGATGCCCGGCATCCCGTCGGGAACAGCAAAGGCTGGTGGCAGAGATAAGGATGTTTCTAGATCGGTCGAGGGTGGCATTGCTCCGAGCTATGTTATGTGAGCACCTGACAGTTTCTTCCCGAGTTTGACGTATTTCGGAGGAGGATGATGCGAGGATGCGAGAAATTTCGCACAAAGTGGACTCAACACAGGACACTTCGACCGCCCCAAAGCCTAACTGGATCCTTCATGTTGAACTACAACGAAAGCAAAGGCTAGGTGCATCTTGAACTACATGGAGAAAATAAGAGAAAAAACACAAAAATTGATATGCTTTGATATGATCACATGCCATATTCCAGTGACATCTCACACAGGGTTTGCAGCCTTCAATCTTCGCTTTCCGCCGCCGATTTAGTAGCTGATATAAACAACGCCTCGACCAACATAATCGACCTCTATAAACGGTAGCCTTTTTTCCTATCGTACAAAGTCCTATCGTGTTGTAATGAAAAAGGAATAAATTAGTAACAGTTTTTACAGTTTTTGTGCCAATGAAGAAGGAGAACTACGCTAATGTTAGGATTAATATGTTGCAAGTCGTCAACACGATCTAAATTTCAACTCGGCCTATTCAGCCGAACGGCAGGAATGTAACACTAACTCTGCAACTACGGTAAAAATTATGAAATCAAGGCAAAAATAGCAAACGTAAACCTACATCGGTTGATAAGCTAGCAGATAAGAAGCAGCTACAAAGCGTAGGGGCTTTGTAGCGTTTGCATAGCCTAGTAATATTTACCTTGTAATATCTCAATATATAGATGCACATTCACAGACATAGATGTCGCAAAACTACAGATGTGTAACGTCAATTAGTTTGTTCTTTATGGTTATTATCATTATCTTCGTTTATTTGTTTGTTCATTATGGTCCATTCGATTCCAAATTTGTTCAAATTATCAGCCTCCAGTAGCGTTACGATTGAATCTTTTCCAACAGTAGGATCATCGTTCCGGTACCCGGCAGCCCCTGATCGGTAGGGTATACATTTGTTACGTTGAAAAGTGAACAGCGTTGTCAATACAAGAAACTGATTGTTACAAACCTGCGAACCTGGCGTGTAACGAAAGCGGAAGATTGTAAAACTTTTGGCAGCAATCAATTCACAAGTTAAATTGTGTGATGAATATGACTATCACAGATCACCTTGACTACGATCCCATGAATCCTTGCATATTAGCGCTCTGTGGCATGGCTATTCAAGATGAAGTAATCAAAACACTCTTTGATCCAAACCCCTCTTATGGCTTTTTTAGTCAATAGTTCTTGAATATACTGTGTCGCACGAAAGCGAAGCTGAAAAAGGGGAAGCTGAATGTGATCATCTAAACGATCGATTCAGTATGCAGATGAGCGAAACACGAGTTTTTATGTATTCACCTCTGCTTTTTTACGTTTTTCCCCGAAAGTTGTATTCGACACGTACACTCCCTAACTCTGCAACGAAGCATACTGCCCGCGTGTGACACATACGGAAGATCGGTGCGATGTTCCAACGCGGAAAACTTCACCCACCACGTTTGACCAAAATGAAGGTTGTAAAATGAAGGCCAACTTCTAGAAACAAAAAAACCTGTCCAATATTATAAAAAAGCTGTAGTTTCATTGGCATTAAGGAACCTGTTTAGACAAATGTAGCAGCTAAACAATGGCAAGCCACAGTTTGCTTTCCGTGGCACAACACCGGCTTTGCAAATCACGTCCTATACTTACAATTATTAACCCACTTTTGCGCTATATGTGCTCAGGTCGACTAGATCCTGGTGAACGAAATGAGCGATTGTCATGTAGTGGATGCTGCCTAACTAACTTAAACTTTCTAAACACACAATTTCTCATAGCAACTAGTAACCTTGAACAACGCTTGCCTTTTTCTGTGAGAAAGCGGAAGCCGAGATATGCAGTGATGCCATTTCTACAATTTCGATAGGCATTTCGCAAATTCTGAAATATTTATTGTATGTCGAAATCGAACTCCAAAAAATTTTACTCATAGTTTTTAATGTTTTCTTTCATTTTCATAAGGACGGACTTGAACTTTTTACTTGAAAAGGCCGGCAGGAGAACCAGATAGAGTTAGGGTCATAAACTCAACGGATTATAGAAATATAATAGTTAGCGCACAACTGCTGAAAATGACAACCAAATCTTTTCAGGCTAAAAATAGTCTTCTAGGTGTCAATTGACATCAAATTTGCACGTTAGGAGTGTTCGACCCATTGGACCGTTGGTGTAAAAAACGTAATTAATGAAAAAGGTGGAGTTGTTTATTGAGCATAAGAGCTCGTAAGCATAAGTTCTTGCAATAAATCAAATTTACAATTTAAAAATGAATGAATATTCACCTTATCCAGTATTAACACACCATCCGAATTATGAACAGAGGTTTCTTCTTGATGTTTAGCCTAGCTGTTGGGACGTCCGGTAGAATGTAATAATAAAAAATAGGATAATTGGAATATCTACTGAATATAGCAGTAGAATAAATAACAGGAAAACGGAATGGTGGGAATCTCCCCACGATACAGCACAGACTACACCCAGAACGTTGTATTTGCTCCATTTTTGTGGTAGTTTTATGGAAAAAAACCCCAGCACCTAAACCGGACACACTACAGCGAACATCAATGAAGGTTCGTTGAATTCTCAGCTATTGTCGGGTCGCGATACATTGGCATCGCTGTTTGGAATGTTGCTGCGATTCGAAAAAGGCAACGTGTGTTTCACCGCGGAGATGTTCCGTTGCGTGAAGATTTGTCGAACAGACCAGTATTCTTGGCGCGTCCCATGGAGGAATTTTGAAGGAAATCGCTGCTCGGCCGTTTATTTGATGTAGACCATGACTGGATTCTCTTCTGGTTTAGGAAGCTGTTGATACCATGGTAAACAGGTAAACGCGCTACACAAGACGAGGTTGGCTTTTACATAAGGAATTCCACCAACAATTACGGGGAGTTTTTGCGTACGATTCCGGAAACACCACATCTTGAACTCCAACGAAACGGAAGATGCTATGTTTCATTATACCTCATACATACTGGTTCATCATCATCATTAGCATGGGGTCCTAATACATCATTAGCACATCAAAATTCCTAAGCGAAAACGACATAAAATGTAATGCCCATAGTCATTTTTATTAGGAAGTTGAAAACCATCCCCACGTGGTGGCGTAACGTTTGCGTTCCCTTGCTTCGTGATTGCCCTTGCTCAGCTGAACGGTGCGTTGTCGATGATCTATACGGTTCAAGGTAGTAGATATAACAGCCTACGCAGCTCAACTCATGCCAGGTAGTAGTGCTCGATGACTTGCTGGTTTGTTATGATTCTTTTATATATTAATATTTTTGTAGCTAATTTCGCAGCTTCCTAGCTGTGCTAAGAAAACCTCCCACCCCCCACCGGACCGTTTTTCGTTTGTTTTTGTTATCTACTAGCTACCCTTTAAAGCAGCTGTAATGTCGGCACTGGAGACACTGGAATCGTTTCTACCTAATACAATTACATCCTACTCGCGGGTACAAACTTTTTTTTAGGAATGTCGATAAGCAGAGTATAACGCCGGCTGCTGCGGTGCCACGGTTGGCTAGGATTAATGCTCTGATTAAGAGGTCCTGCTGCTGATCTATTGCATCGTTCGCTCTCCCCTTGTAAAGCCGTCTCAAATCTGTCAAATTGCGAAGCTCTCAATGTGTCTACCAAAATGTATGTTTTTACTTCGTTTTTACAACACAGTTGTAAGTTATAATGTGCAGTTTTAACTACAACACAATATTTTATTTTTTATTTGTCTTGCCTTTGCCAATTTGCTATGGAAAAGTATCGAAATGTGTGTAACGGAGTGATATTTTGTTTGTTTGAAAATGTACCGTTAACGAGTTACTGGTTGCTTTGAACCTGGTCGTCTCGCCGTGTAAATATGCCTTCGATCTGATAATTTTTGCAGTGAAGACATTCTTACAGCAAATACTGGACTACTGTGCATCCGGTGGTTAATAAACATGACACTCTATTAAACAATTCAAAACTTATTACAAGGTTCTAGATAACGGTAGAGCTTGTACCTGAAGTAACCTGTTTTGTAACCTGAAGTAACACGCGTGGAGACGGCTTAACAGGGCAATTTACAACGAACGTTCGATAAGCCTAACCCTAAGGTATTCTCCACCTAACTCCGCGCGCTAGCCTCACATAGCTAACCAAAAAGCGAACAATTGAATCACGTTTTATGTCTAAAAGGTATTCTAGCAATCGTGTCAAACTGTCTGGACACAGCGGGCACGTGCGGGAGTGCGTTGGAAGCTTGAGCCAATTATTGCAAAGGAAAGAAATCAGGAACGAAGCTACAAAAACTAAATGTTCACTGCAAACTTATGTAATTGAAGTTAATTAACATGCTTTTGCGTATGCTCAGTAACAGATTTGTTTGGATATTGTTTGCAGCAAAATAAAACTGTAATGCTACAACTATATTTTGCACATAACGAGGCTGTGGCTTTTGTGTTCATAAAAGAAATGGAAACATCCGGTCGAACCGTGATCTACAGATCTCGCACGTAACCCGTACGCGGCCAGCAGCAGTGTGACACGCCTAGCTTAACAATGTTCCAACAAAAGTAAAAAAAAAAACAAAATGCGTCCAAAATAAATCGTCGTCCGCCGGTCACGTCGGTTGCCCTGTTTGTTTCGCGTCCGGTTGGCTCCAAGACGGCCGGAGTCGGCCCCATCCCACAACCACAACCCTCGTTCCCAACTACACAATCGTGTAGTACGAGCTCAGGTCATGCGGGGCCACCAACTCGTCCCGAACCGCGAAAGGCCCCCGCCGGCTAGTTACTTTTTTGGCAGCAGCTTCGGGAAGTCGACAAAGTCCATCCGATGCTTGGCCACGAAGCGGTACGTAAAGCCGGCCATCACGCACCAGCCCATCAGCATCAGCCCCGTCTTCAGGTCGTACTCGGACGGATACAGGATTATTAGATACAGCAGCACTATCTTGACCATAACCGTAGCGAGAACCTGTAAAACGATAGGAGAAGCCAGAGTGAATGTGTGTGTGTGCGTTATTGCATTTCATTTCAGTTGCTTACGCTTCGTTTTCTGAACTCGACGGCTTTGTCGGTCGCGGTGAGTGGGGACGGGAAGTCTAAGCCTTCACCTTCCCGCACCCGGTAGGTGCCGAGGAACAGCTCGATGCTGTCCTGGCGCCGTCCGTCGCTGAAGTTGTTCATGTAGTAACGCTTCATCGAATTCAATCCGTCGCGTACCAGTCCCATAAACGTGCGCTTGCCGGTACGCGTGAAGTCTGTCTTGAGGGCACCGGTACCGGAGTACTGCGTTGAGATCAGGTCCGCGTTGTTGGCCCACACCTGCAACGTTGAGCGTTGGGATAAATAAATCTACTGCAGGAATCGGATATGCCTTATAATTACTTTGAATTAATCAATACGTTCTTTGTTTTAAATAGAAGCTTCGGGGATCAAGCTAAGACTTCGGTTGACACATGTTGGCTACGAAGCAAATTATCCTTAAAAGTCTTTTCAATAAATCTCTCACACAAGGTTGATTTCCTAAGCTATAGAAGGTACTATTTCTTATACATATATTCAAAAAGGGCAACTGTTCTGATATAAGTAATCATAGGGTAATCTCTATTCAATGTGCATGTGCTAAAGCGTTTGAGTCTCTTGTCTACTCTTTTGTCCACCCCTGTATTTCTTCTTACATATCCCAACATCAGCATAGTTTCATGTCTGAACGATCGACCATGGTTTATGTGTTATTTACCTTTTCTTTTTAAATACCTTATTGATGGTAGGCATGCTGACACAATATCGATTTCTGGGCCGACTTTGATAGCATTTCAGACGGATTACCCATAGCAAAACCTAACAAACTTAGAAGATCCGCTGCTAAGTTGATTTTCATCGTTTCTGTCCAATCGCACGGTAATATGTCAGTGGTTTTAGTGTTTTTTAACGTAAGAACAATAACATATAACATAAATTTGGATGTTACGAGGACAGCCAACATTGAGGTATATTTAAGTCAATCACAGCATCGTTGTTGCCAACGATATGGATGACATAATTTTCAAAAAAGACGCAACACCGTGGTTCGTTTTCCAGCATTCATGTTTGGTAGAATGCTGAAGCGAAGGCTGTAGAAGGACGGTTGACACTCTGGAACCTCGCTAGCGATGGTGGCTAACAGCTGGGCCCAGGCCATTCCCACTCAGTGTTGAGAACTCTCTTTCCTATAAATTAATTGGCCTATCCCGTGTATCACAAGCAAGTGTCCTTTGTCCCTATCGTACAAAGGACACTTATTACGTTTGAACGTACCCTATCAAACGTAATACTACAGAGATATTGTAGGGGGTCTATTTAATTATTTGGTACAATCTGAGTAATGAAGGTAAAAATATGAAAATCGATTGAAGGAAGAGGAAAGTTTAGGAAAAACGATAATCGTAATACAAATCACTTTACATTTTAATCTTATCACAGGTTATCAACAATGAAAACGTTTTTCATTGAGTCATTAGGAAAAAATACAAACTTAAAGGCATCCCTGAAGGATGCTACTCTACCATCAGTGTGAAAACAAATTAATGAAATAGAAAAACAGGGACTTATTGTGAAGGTTAGAATGGGCTACGCCAATAGTGCCTTTTTAAAAAGTGAGCTATGGGTATAGCGGAAATTATAAATTAACATTAAATAAGAACATAGTTAGCTCGGGCATATTGGACATATGAAGAGGAAACTTTAGCCAAAAATGATTAATTGAATAACGATTAATTTGTGTTAATTCATTAGGCATTTACCAAATATACAATGAGACAATCTGGGTGAAATATGATTATATTCAAATTAACAGCTATGAGCCATGTTGTTATGTCCTTCTCTCGTTCCTTTCGTCCTCATCTCTATATCATACAAAACACAAATTTAACAAAAGATAGATGTCCCTAATTAACGATGAAGCATTTTTTTTTCTTGCAGTCTTCTCCAATCATCTTCCCAATACAAAAATAATAAACTTATAAACGTCTCATAATTTCATGTACCAATAATATGGATATCCATTTCGATGTTTTCGCTGTGTTCCAACAAATTAGTGATTGTTACTTTGTTAAGCACATTGACACACCACAGGATCCCGCAGAAAGACGCGGCTTCGGGTAAAATCAAGTTAAGGAAACCATAAATGGCAGGTTTAGACCTGCAAAAGCAGGCAACAAAGAAGACAATTCATTCTATTATGCACACTGCACGTTTTCCTATACTTGTAGGAACATCAACTACCGTCGCAAAAGTTTCTTCACGAGCAAACGAGCGAATTTAACAGTACACACTTTGCTTCGGAAACTGTTTGCTTCCGCTATTTCAATATCGTGCTTTTCGATGCTTATGCTATTGTTCCACCGGTTGAAAACAGACCACGAAAATATATGACACTGAATATCTATTGCACGCGTTTTTGTGTAGCGCATTTGTGGCGATGGCGAAATAAACTCTGCCAAATGCTTAAAACGACACAGCACATAGAATATCACTCATTGTTTGAAAATATAACATCACTCGCGGTTTGTAGCATTTCAAATAAGTTTTCGTGACTTGTACATGGCTCAAAATGTGTTCCACTGAACCAAAATGGGATGAGACGTTACAGCCCAAAGGTGCAGGCGCAAAAACAATAGGAATTGGGAAAATAAATCCGCAACAAAAGCCAAAAATACATATCACCCCGAACGCTACTTACCGCCTTGAAGACTGCCTCGAACAGTGAAGTCGGATCGATGTGCTTCTCGCCGTCCCGGAAGAAGCCGAGCTTCACGAGCGACTGTTCGAGGCTCCGTTTCGCGATCAGGCTCTGGACGACGTTCGTCCGATCGAGACAGTCGATGCAGTTCGTCCGAAACACACCGCGTTGGTACGAATAGACCTTCCCATCGTTGCCCACGTGGTACACGCCGAACGCATCCTGCTGGCTGGCGATGCGGTCGATCAGCAGGCTGAGCCTATCGTACCGCATCTTCCGGCACTCCTTGTGGAAGTCGAACGACACATACGTGAGGTTCGGGTTCGCCAGCGTCGACACTGTCGCGTCGTACGCCTTCTCCAGCACGTCCTCCGCGCCCTTGTGGTCGATTAGGTTGATCAGCACCTGCGGTCCGTACCGCCGGCACTGGTCGTCGAAGTGGCGCGAGCAGGCGATCAGATGGTCGCGCCCGGTCATCAGCTGGGGCCGCGGTTTGTACTGCAGGTTCGGCGTTTGCTGCCAGAACAGCGGGATGCTGCCGCGCGTCTGCACGAACGACACCCGGTCGCTGTCGGTCACGAACAGCTGCTCCGTCTCGACGTAGTTGGCCACGTCACCGTCGGCGTTGATGCCGCGACAGAACAGCCGGGTGCCGGCATGCGTCACCGAGCGGCGCGAGATCAGCGCCCACGTCAGCGTACGCCCGTGCAGCTTGACATCGTGGATGGCAACATCTGCGGTTGAAGTTGATTTGAGCGAAGATGGTGTGAATTAGCATACGATTGCGGCACCGTTCGCAGACGGATTTGCGGCACACTTACAGCCGTGGATGAGCGGCAGGACGTAGTGGTGCAGCAGCGGGAAGTTGCCCAACAGCGCGCCGTTCCACACGAAGCGCTTGTCGCTCCGGGCGAACAGGCCGACGAGCGTGTCCCCGGCACCGTCACCGACCTGGTCCATGCGCTGCAGCGAGTTGGTCAGATCGTAGCCGTACGCGAAGTAGAAGCAGGGCGTGTTCAGCACCTGTCCCATCATCGACAGGTGCAGCTCGTGCTGGTACTTCTGCTCCTCGGTCAGGTGCGTCAGCGACGGCAGCAGCGCGATAATGTCGACGCCGGTCAGCCGCCAGATGGGCTCGTTCCGGATCACCCCAACCAGACCGCGGTTCGTCACGACGACCAGATGCAGGCCACCGATCAGCCGCACCATACCCAGCACGCCGTAGATCTTTCGCAGCTCATACCCAACGATTGGCAGCCGTTCCTGGCTGCCGTCCTCTAGGTGGGGGAGGAAACGGGTAAGGAACATTAACTGCACTGCCGGTACACTGGTTTACGGCGGTTTCATACGTACTGTGGTGCGATATCTCGCCCGTCATACGTTCGATGAGGACGAATTCACTCGCATTGCATGGTTGTATGTAGAATCGGTCCGGCGTAATGTAGCTGCGAGCGAGAAAGTACAAACAGTAGTTTGTGAACTCGTTGCGGAATGCCAGCAGCCAGATTGCGAACGGCGGAGGATTGTTTTCTTCCGCCGAAAAGCAACCCTAGGAGAGGGACAACCGTGACGATGGCACAACAACAGCTGCAACGCTGAAATAATTACATTAATCGTACTTACAAGTTGAGGTCTTCGTACACTCGTTTGTCCATCTTGAATCACTGTTCGTATCTTCTTGCGTGTATGACAACCCAAAATCTTTGGTATTCCGCCACACACTCGGTTCGATTGACCTTACTTTTCTTGTGTTTCGAACATGGTGGCTGAATACACTGCAGGCGTATTCAGCTTATGTTATGTCGCATTTGAAATGACAGTTGGCAGCGAATTTGTTCACAAACATTCAAACGGACGCTGTTTCTTGTTGTTGAAGTGCTACATAGGTAATTTCTTTTGTGGAAGAATATCGATAGTCCACTCCGACTCTCCAGAATCTACTATAATTAGCTCTACTATAATCTACTATCTACTATAATTACTATAATACTATAATTAGCTAAACAGACAGAATAAAGTAAATCGCGTTATACTGTTTCACTAGCAAAAAAAAAGATCCCCCGAGCTGCCAAGTCTGATCTGTAGGCTCTCAAAGACCTCGGTTTCGAAGGTAAGAAATCAACATGATAAATTTTGGGAGTTTAACCCTGAAGGGGTTAGGTTGGTGGCATTGCTCCGTCGCATCCGATTTTGTCGGATGCGATTCGGATGGTTGTTTCAGTGCTAGTCCGAATATTAAGCGATTTGTTAATGAAATTGATACATGTAAATTAACAGAACCTATTTTTGGTTTATATAAGTGAGTTCAGTTTGACTAATAAAATCGCATGCGACGATGCGATGGAATCAAACGATTTTGATTCCGTCCCCACCCGACAATGGTCGTTACGAAATGCATGCCAACTCACTCTGACCTATGGGAAAACTAGTGCGTGTCTCCTCTTTTCATACAACTTTCGTGCTTGTACGCTCAAGTTTCTATTTGCCTCTTATTCTAACTGTCATTCCTACTCGCTCTTCTGGGTCTTTGGCTTTCAACATTCTTCCCCTTCTTCCATA
>KB672824.1:4474722-4501993 GCA_000349145.1 Anopheles dirus
CGTGATCACCATTTTAGTTTTGATACGTCAAAGTTTGTTTACAAATCAAGCGTGAAGATTAGTTGCATCACATTCAACGTAGTTATACCACATTAAAAAAAGATAAACAGTGTCATATGAGAAGTATTATGCACTGTGACAAAAAATTACACCACCAAAACAGACTTCCAAATGAATTCAACAGCCAGCAGAATTTCGCAAAACAGTAACCAAGTGGTATGACGATACGTGAAGCTATGAATTGTCAACAAACAACCCGGCACCACTCCTCGTGCTATTCCTCTGCCTCACCCACCCGCGAGACTTCTAGTTTCCATATGTCATGTTGAGAAATGTCAAATTGCTCTAGACAATTCTACCTGTCTTTATAAACACCTTGGCTGTGGCTGGAATTTTGCATTGTACACAGGGCATTGCCTTATTCCATTACCGAATTTCCTCAATTCCAAAACCTGCTGAAGATAGTATTACTTGTAGCGTTAATCGTTGTTTTATTCGTTGTATGTTTGATTTTTCCTTATTTTGACGTCTTCGGGAAATGTCCTCAATGGTCACAAAGAAACTTCACTGTGTATGTACTGCAAGTACTGGAGTCGAGCTTCAGGAATCGGTTTGAAGTTGTTTGATTTCATCCTATCAAACAATTTATGAACATTTTATTCCATACCGAACCGGTAAGATTCCGAAAAATGCAACCATTTGCCCGAGTGAAAACCACGAACGGAACCGAGCGCTGTCAACACAGGGTAAACAAACCGATCTGTCAAAACACAAAGCATGGGGGAAACCGGCTGATCGATGCAAACAGTTTGCTCTTCTATCAAGCGTTCAATTTTGTGAAATATTTACACGATCGCGGTTGCGAGCTCAGCAGCGAGTGATTTTCCCCAGGGTGCGTATCGTGTCGGATGCGCTTTGTTGCGTTCGATTCGTTCCCTTTCGAAGTACAACCGTTGCTTCTGTATTTGCAGCCGCCCGGTGCAGACCCCGTTTACGCAATCACAACATCAGCCCAGCCGAGCAAACATGATGCGCAACGTGCTGCCGCGGGTGGCACGATCGTTCTGCACATCGATCGCGGTACCTGCGCCCGCCAGCGCCACAGCTGCCACAAAGGCGCCACCGAAGCTGGACGAGTTCCGCACGCGGGAACAGAACACGGCCAGCCACGGTCCGGCAACGGTGGCCCGCTTCTACACCGTGCCGGCCGACGTGCGGAAGCAAATCTTCGCCCACGGTGGGCTGCCGAAGAGCTTCGAGAAGCAGGTGAAAACGTTCAACGAGTGCGCGCTGATGGTGCGCCGCCCGGCGGTGGAGATCATGGAGTATCTTAGGCGGACGGACTTCAACCGGCCGGTGAACCGGTTCGTGCTGTACGGTGAGGACGGCGCCGGCAAATCGCTCACGATGGCCCACCTGCTGCACTACGGCGCCCAGCAGCGCTACGTGCTGGTGCACGTGCCCTGGGTGCCGAACTGGATGAAGCGCGCGAAGGAGACGGCCAACTCGAGCACGGTCGACGGGGCGATCGATCTGCCGCTGGACGGAGCCGCCTGGCTGGTGCACTTCAAGAGCCAGAACGGGCCGCTGCTCGCCGAGCTCGGGCTCACCGTGAGCCGCGACTACGTGTGGACGAAGCGCGAAACGACACCGGCCGGCGTGCCGCTGCTCGATCTCGTCGAGCACGGCATCAGCCGGGCGAAGTTTTCCTGCGACGCGATCGCGGCCCTGCTGCAGGAGTTGAAGCAACATTCGTCCGCCGGCCGGGCCCGGACGCTGGTGCTAATCGACGGGTTCAACGCGTTCTTCCAACCATACACGCGGCTGCTGACCGAGAGCAAGGCGCGCATCACGCCCGACCAGATCACGCTGACCGAACCGTTCCTCGGGATCACGCGCAACGACTGGACGAACGGTGCGTGCGTCGTGACGATCGATCGCATGGTGGCGGAGTACGCGAAGACGGCGGGCGCGACTCACACGAGGCAGGACGGCGTTCCGCACCTGTCCGCACCGCCCGTGACCGTGGTCGAACCGCGCGAATGTTTCGAGCATCTCGACCCGTTCGTGCCGGTGCGGGTCGACGGGTACGACGACACCGAGTACTACAGCTGCATCCAGTACTACCTCGAGCGCAAATGGATCCAAACGACCGTGCCCGGCTTCGAGGAGGAGCTAAGGATGCTGAGTTGCCAGAACCCGTACCAGCTGATGCAGCTGAGTGCGTCGTTGTAGGGGGGGACGGTGTCGTGTCGTTGCTTAACAGTAAGCGTAACATTTAACTACTATCAAACTCTAACTAAAGTGTACCAAATAAATACTTAAAATGAGTCAAGCTTGCATGCTTTCCTTTTTGCGTTACAGTACGTAGCCTAGTTCGATTTCGTTTTGTGTTCGACTCAACCGCAGCACGGCAAGGTTTCAATGCTTAAAAAAAAGCCTTAAGAACGTTTAACGAAGCAGTATGAAAATAGCGAGAAACTATTATATTGTGCGGCAATGGAGGCAATGAGAGCAACCAGTAGATTGGTAGTGATCACAATATCAATTTATCTTCACTTTTTTGTAATGGATAAAAGAGAACTATGAATGTAGTGTTTAGTAATAAAAATAAATATCAGTCAGTAAACAAAATAATAGTAATGTTTTAAAACCATCGAAATTTATATGTGATAAGATGTCCTGCGTACGACAGTTACGATTTAGGGAGCAGGACGATCTTAGAATTAGTTGAAAAGGGCGAATGCAATTCACGAGTAGGGCGGAACGCCTTCGATGTACAGATCTGGATCATGCATATAAGCCAAACAGAGCGCTGTTTGGCAATCAATTAGGCCCTAGATGATAAGGGCATTGCCTCCAGTTGGATATCGGAATTCAAAACTGGTGAACCGCGTCTGGATTCCCTCGATTCGAAGAATGCATCTGCAGGTACGTGCCACTGCTCAGCGATGGAACTACATGCAATGACGAAGCGACTTCTATTATCTGTAATCGAGAATTCACTTGTGAAACGATAGAGAAAATCTTGACCGTAAGATAGTTTATCGGTCAACGCAGCACCAATACCGCGAGCATGGGAAATACGGACACAAACCAAAACTCGGACAATAGAGGCTGTTTTTAAGTTACGAGGAGGGTTAGGTTCATCTAGAACGACGGTCAAGTAATCAACCCAAAGCAAGTGACCACCAGAAGGGAGAATAGGAGTGACAGCTCTTGTTGAATTGCTGAAGATACTTGTTGTATTCATCACTCTACCAGAGCAGTGGGAACGGGGCCAAACAGTCTTCTCTTTTTCTTCTTAGGCCAGCTCCCGTTCGCCAGAGGTTTTCCAGAATACTCTTCTTCTTCTACTTCGTCTGTGTGGCTATGCTTAGGTTGATCTAGCGAATCCAGCTTCCTGGGCCTTCACCAGGTAATCCATAAGATAGAGCCACGAAATTAAAGACCGGCAGCTAAGGCTATATGTCCCTTCCAGGATACTCGGATGCAGTCCGTGGTTGCGCCCGATCTCCAGCTCCACTTGATCCAGCCAACGAGCTTGCTGAGCGGCTCTGCTTATTATCCCGAACGGGTCGCTGATGCGTACCTTCCTGGTGAGGTATTAGTTCGGCATCCTCAAGAAATGGTCCAGCCATCGTATTCTTCCTGTCTACGACTTAAGTATCGCAGTTTCAACACCGTTGAAGAAGGAAATTGTTAGAAACGGTATCAATAGCCGCCAACGTAACGTGTAAACGTGTAAACTGTATCCACCTGAATATCTCAACTAAAAGAAGCTATGCTAGAACATACACGTTGCATAAGGATCCTACAAATGTATACTTTGTACAGCATACACTCCGTAACATAACTGTACGCCCACCTGTTTTTTGAGAATACAACGAAAACTTGAAGAGATAGAAATGATGTTCTACTAAGTTGTAGATAATATCAATATACGTATGTTGATGATTTTTTTTTTCATATTTTGACACACACTATTACTATTTTTTCACCACCGTCCAAATCGCTCCCTGTAACATAACTATACGCTCACTTACGGACACTTTTTTTCGATACAAATAATCGTTTTAAAATTCGATTAAAAATATAATAACTTTTTTAACTTGAATAATGTAGGCATATTTTAAAACGATTTTTCAAATGCATTATGTCTTGTTTAATGCACTTTTTTGGCAAATAATAAGGAATTTCGTATATTGCGATTTTTTTTATTTTTTATAGCATGTTTTGGTTCGATTTTTCGACATTATGCTGAAAACATAACCTTTCGAACTATGTATAGCAATTGCTAAACCAACACTTGCACGATATATACACACAAAAAACATAAAGTTTCCGGAAAATTGTTTTTTTGCGATGTTAGTCGTTTCAAATGCGTCGTAAAAATCTGATACCAAACGTATCAATGTCCCAGTGAGTTTTACATACTTAAGAAATGTGATAGAATGTATAAAACATATGCCAAAAAGTTTATTTCTGTCTAAACCTACGACCCGACCCCCCTTGCGATACGATCCACTGTTGATTAAGAAGCGCTTAATACCACTAACGAGCAAGTCCAACTGTCCTGCTTATGCTCCGCTCAAAGTTTTTTATCATCTCTATTACTTACAACTATGAAATAAAGTTCAAGTTTTCGTTGTATTCTGAAAAAAAAAAAACAGGCGGGCGTATAGTTATGTTACGGAGTGTATAGGTGAACGATAGGTGTGTATAGGGTGCTCTTTTCGAAAATGGTACTTAATTCGCGTACGAACGTTAAGAACCGGTTCGAAGAACCATAAGCTTGCATTTTATCGATGGTTCTTTCCGTTTTCAATAATTCAATTTTATACAATAGGTAGGCTAACGAGGTTAGCTTCATTTCGAAACCATATCCACGAGCTATGTCTGAATATGTTATCTGAATGTTTTGCGCATTTTAGCCATGTCTAATATTGGAATAATTCAATCTAATAGCAAATATAACAATCAAAACAGTTCTTCGTTTGAATGTTGTCTTACTTCCAATGGAAATTAATTTTTAACTTGTTAGGCCTACTCTAAAATGTTAACAGGGATGCCAAATCGAAGGAACACATTTTTGAAGCGAAGCTGAAAATTGTACGAGAGGGATTTGTAGCTATGTCGGGGTCCGTAACGTTGCGGGGTAGAGGAAAATAAAACACAGAGACACACAATTTATATGTTCGTTTGTTTGGAACCATCACACAACTTTATTCCGTTTCGCATGCAGGCATTCACATCGGTGCCAGCCAGCAACGAATTGACCTGCTTCTCTTTCGTTTTAAAGAGAGTATGCCCGGATACTTCCTTCCAAACTTAGCAAAACCTTGCGTCTCATGTACACCTGCCCGCGTGCGTGCTTTAAGATTTTGAATTATATGTTATTAACGGTAGAGTAGGAGGAAAAAGCACAAACGATTTAGGGTGTTTAATGTGTTTAATTTTCCAACGAAATGCACGAAAGGAGATGCATGTTATTATTATTATTATGCGAAATGCAGAAATGCCGTCATATTGGAAATTTAATAAAACAAATGTCTGCATATAAAGGAATGATGGCAATGAAATGCGGGTATGAAAAGTTCTCCCGGTTCGGTCAGGATGGAGAATGTGGAGAAAAAAATAACACAAGAATTGGCAGCACCGAGCGCGGCGCTAAGAGAATTAGTTTGCAGCGGAATGATTGACCGAACCTTGCCCCGGCCTGGACAGGCGTGCGTGCGGGCGTTTAATTTAGAGTGCGTAAATTTCACTAACTACCTTCTGCGGTGGCCGACACCGACAGGGCAAAAACCGAAAAAGAAAAAAATATCCTTCCTTACGCTTATCACAATGCCGAGACGAGTGTGCGCTTACGCAGCATCCCAAGCGTTTTTCTTCTTCCTCTGTTCTCATCGATCGTACGTATCGATCGTATGTGTGAACGCTGCGTTTGAGGTGTGCGTTTCGGTTCACCAAACATCCTGCCAGCCATTCGCTGCTGGCTGTCCTCTACGTTAGGCTTCGCTCCTCCACTTTCATTTCGTTTTACATAACCAAACCTTTTTTTAAAGTGTGCGTTTGCATTCTGCCTGCTGTGTATCGATATTTAAGTGATTAATTCTTTTCCTGTTATGATAAAGGATTAGAGGGGGAGGAGGATTTACGATTTAAATATGTATATATCATCCGATCCGCGCGTATTTTATTCACTTCGCTCTCCTTGCTGCCCTTAACAAGATAAAATGTCGTCGGGAATTCTTCCTTCGCGAACATTCGCTCCCGATTCGATTCGTTTGGATACTGCTGGTAGTTCGTTGCCCTTTACAACCCGTCGAATGGTGACTAATTGTTTTCTTGAGTTGGTCTGTTCCTTTCATTCTCCTTATCTCTTTCTCTCACTCTCTCTCTCTCTCTCTTTCTCTTTCTCTCTCTCGCTCTTGCTTCGTTTCTAAGAAATTAAGGCACGTTTCGTCGAACCAAGCAAAAAACTGTATTTTTGCCCTAAGGTGGAAACACAAGATGGTTTGGTTCATTTTGTATGTTTGTTTTAGGGTTTTCTTTTCTTTTTCTTTAGTGCAAAACGTTTTCCCAGTAAGGCTCGGACGAACTGAAAACCCAAACCGTGCAGTAATCGAATTAGGAAATCTTAAAGATACGGCTACACCATCTAACGAACTTGAGCTGTTCCCGTTCCGTGTCTGCTAGTGCTTGCTGGTGGAGCAACCAAACGTAACTCAACACGGGACGACATCGAGCACCGCGCTCCGCGTCCCGGTGGCGAGTACGACGAACTACAGGCGCCCGGCAAAAGATGGCGCCGACGCTAGATGATGGGTTTTGTTAAATAAGTTCCTGGTCGCACTAACCGCGACCACTCCTACGCATCCTACATCCTAAGGGGGGAAAGGGGTCGTGGGAAGGAATGGGGGATTGGGGGAAGAGGAGGGGAGGAGAGTTGGTTGGTTTGAAAAAAAAAACCGCAGAACGAAGCAGCCCGGTCCAGTGCGGGCGACGGTTAGTCAGACGGGTCTCAGGTGTGTGCCGCCCCCGGCTGTTTCGGAAGGAAGTTAATCGTCTGCACGTCCCACGCTGCTGCCTCGTAGTACGGCCCGGCCCGGCCCTAGCCCCACCGCGCACCTTATAGATCCCGGACGCCTGTTCCGTAGTTGGCACCGCCGGCCTTGTTCAGGTGCGCCTTGAACATGTCCAGATCGAGATCGGCACTAGTCTCCACCTGCAGCTCGACGGCAAAATTCTACGGTTGCCAAAGGGCGGGGAGACATAACTTGGAGTTAGTACACATCCGTTAGCGAATCGTGACCCGCCCGGCCCGGCTTACGTACATTGATCACGTCCTTGATGATCGACTTGTCCGTGGACATTTTGGCGCGCTGCATCACGCCCACCTCCGGGCCGATCCAGGTCAGGAACAGGAACTTGCTGCGCTTCGACATCTCGTCGCCCATCTGCATCCGGATGTAGCCGAACGCGCGCTCGTCGTCGTGGAACTCGCCGCAGAACTCCGCGAAACCCTGGCCCTTCGCCGAGCAGACGATCTTCAGGCCGTCGAACTTGAACACGGCCCACTCGTGGTCGCTCAGGTTCGAGCGGACGTCCTCGTACGCCTCGCGGATTGCGTCCTTGTCGAGGGACGTCGGCAGCGCCATCTGTTGGGGGCAGGTGAACAAAGCGAAGGGAGATGCATTAGTGTCCAGTCGTTGCGTGTGTATGTCCGGCGTCAGTTTCGTAGAGTAAGCGTAGGTCTCTGCGGAGCCGCAGACTCCCAAGAGTATCTCTTGACGAGTACATCTTGACGGCTGGGCGTGTGTGGCAGCTCCGAAACATTATTTTCAGCACCGTATCTCACACAGCGCAAGTAATGGGCGCGTTCCAGGCACAAGTGTTAGCTGATACCCTAACTAGGACGCACCGTGTGATGTAAGCCACCCTCACACGTTTGTTCTCTGCGACAGGAAATCCTATCCCATGGCAAAGATGCCCCATTCCAAGTTCGCTTCACAGTCAACAGGGGGAAGAAAAAAAAAACATCCCAGAAGAAGAAATGGAAGTGTGTACGTGTTTGGATACCTCTCCCTCCTTCTCTCTCTCTCTATTGTTTTCATTTTCTAACCTTCACATTCCGCATCGGCAATTGCAAAGTGCGCCCAAACACGTCAACCAGCCATCCGCAGCAACTGGAAGTCGACGAGTTTTCACTTTCCCTTCGAAGCTCAGTTAGTTATTGCACCGTCTCCACCGTCTGCCGGTAAGTGTACCGGTGTGTACGTATAATTAGCAAAGGGGTGCCTAACGGGCGGTGTTGCAGGTGGCATGAAGCCGCCCAATATTTGCGCACGTTCGCTTATGAGTACGTTTACCGCGAGCATAACAGATAGCGAGCAGCGCGAGAAAACGAGGGCGCCGCCACAATGCAACGATAGGCCCGGTTGGCAACCCGCTCTCCCTCTGGTTGCATTGTGCACCTCGCTTCCGTCCACCGACTGAGGCGAAGGATTAGCCGATGTTTTTCCTTCCGACTGTGCCCGTCTGTTTTCCGCGTTGTTGTGTTACTGCCGGGCCCAAGAAGCGCCCGAATCGTGTCATACAATGCGGAAAAAGCTCGAGATGGGCCACTAAACAAAACAAACCTGTTGATTAGGTTTTTGTCGAAAGCGCGCCCCGACGAGCGTGCCCTAACTGCACGCGGTGAGTCCGCAAGAAAATGTGGAAACATTGTAAACAACGCGTCGTACCGGTCCGGTGTAGTTTGGAACGCAGCATTATGGTGGATGGCACGTGGTTGCATTCCGTGTTTTGCTAACCATTTGCCCGATGCCGATGCAAAGAGCCGACTCGTCTCGAGTGGAGCTGAGAGCACTTGTGCCGTGCTGTGCCTGTGTTAGTAACCGGATCCTGGATCCGAGTCCGTCGTATCCGCCTGCCGCCTCCCAAGTTTGTGCATCAACTTGTTCGTTCCTGGGTGCATTGGACAAGAATTGTACAGACTTTCGCCTCTGCGACTCCTAACTGCCTTGTCCCATCTCTCTAGACTTCACCCGCCATGCCCATCCAGTATACAGCACAGTACCGTGCCAGACACAGGCCAGACGGAAAAGCCATCTGTAGTCCAGACATGGATGCCAGACACCTCCCCACACTCGCACAAAACCCACGCCTGCGCCAAGACTTGATATCAAAGCAGGTCAGACAAGAGTAATACAGATCCTGGGTTGGGTGTAAAGTACGCACAGAGAGAGAGAGAGTGAGAGGGAGTGAGCTAGAGCATCGACTGCACATGCACACAAGCACACCCACAAGAAGCCAACTCCAGAGCGGAGCAAGGGATGTTGCACTCTCAAACGCTGTACTCCGCATGTTTTTCTTTTCCGCACCGAAACCTGTTTCGAGCCGGTACCGGTGTGATGGCAATGTCAGTATGGAATGGCTTGACACTAAATCTCCCTTCTCTACCTGCACCTTCCATTACAGACCTGCGCCACGAAGACGAAGGAAGTCGTCCTCGATTAACCACCGGGACATTAAGAGCGTCCAACTTGTGACGAGACCTAAATAGCTAGACATAAGCAAGCCGGCTCGAGGTCGATCGATCTTAGCGGTGTCCATTTCTGTGTCGCCAGTAGTTTGCCGGCTTGCGCGAATGATTCGGTATTCGCCACTATGTGCGTGTATGTCTCTTTCTCTCTGGCAGTGATCTCATTTTTGCCTCTCTTTTCGCACGTTTAATTGTACATTTCCCGTTAGCCAGTACGAACATTCTTCACCTGGATCCTGGACGCTGAATGATTTACGGTAGTTTGAATGTTCGACACTACAATCTAACTCACAGCAAAATCTGCTCAAAGCGACCCCTTCTGGACATCTGGATCATCTGGACGGTGTTTTTTTAAAGCAAGATCTTAATTCCCGCACAATCTGCTGTTCCGCACAAAACCCCTTCAAGCACGTAGAATCCTCCCGCCAACCAAACACAATCAAACGACCGCAATAACCTCAATTCAATAACGAACCGCATAAATTTACCAATAGCAAATTGAGTCGTATGCACTTATGAAATTGGCCAACGCATCCACGTGCCGGGCCGGGATTGCCAAACGTCCCAGCCGTGATACGCGGTACCGTGCTCGAGCTGCGTCCAGCGTACCGGTGGGACCCGATTAGCGCTGGGCCGGGTGGGCTGGATGCCAACAATGTTCCAATAAGGCTGCAGCCGGGCACGCCCCATCCCCAGCGCAACGATGATGTCGATGATTATTGCAGCGCACCGATATGATGCGATAAAGGTGTCAAAACCGCAAATAGCCTCCAATCGATGCACGAAGCGGCTTACTCATTCTGCAGCTCTCGATCAATTGTGCGATTGTGCGGTGTTCGGTGTGTGTTTCATTTTTTTTCTTCAATTTGCTTTTTATTTCCTGTCGCTCGTACCAATCAATAATCCACACGGCGAATGTGTGGGACACGTGTAGACACAACTTGAGGGTATATGGGTAAAACCCGGTACACTCTCTTCCGTATAGAGCGTTACGAGCGGCTGGTGAGTCATCTTGGTGGCCAAGCCACAGCGCGTGTTTGTGATAATTTGAGTTATTTTGAGATTCTAGGAATGCCACAAATTTTAAGCAAGTCCACGAATGACTCAATGCTGCTGGAATGATGACTCAAATAGTCTTAAGACATGTCAAGCCTTCAATTCACGCACTAAGCCATGTCAAGAACGTGTCCATTGCGCTACTAAATTCGCAAATTGCTATCCGAAGGACATAATATTTTAGCCATTACTTTGTATCGTCCTCCGTTCCGATTCCGACCTGCTCACACTGCTGTGACATAATAAGCCGGCCAGTGGTCTTAGATTATCAAGGTGACCATAAATGCGTGTACTGTGCACTGATAAGTGCACGGCATGTGCACTGGGTCATGAGCTGATTCAGCTGTGCACACATACCTTACGTACAAGATTCCCCACTAAAGAGGACTTCAGAAGGTTTCGCACTCCATCAAACCGTGTCGTCCGTAGTGCGATTGCGATTTGCCGGGTCGTGCCAATTATGAAGTACCTGTCGTCGGGTGCTTATCGCCAACAAGCGAGCCATACTAAGTCGAGCCCGAATCCGGACCACACCCAGGAACGTTCTCCCCATCAGGATGATAAAACACACCGCCTTCGATGCACCCCTTTCTTTTACACGCCCGATATGGACCACGTTACAAGCGTCTGCCTGTGACTACAACAAAATCAAGTCATACTAAAGCAATAAAAATCCGAAGTGAATATTTTCCGGTCGCTGGTCTGAATTCCCCACGCATGAGTCACGCCTGGAAGGCGGTTAGAGAATGGCGTTACACATATGCCGCGCACATGTACGGTGCAGCAAGCGTAGGGTGGATGTACCGCGAGTGTGGAAGCAATGAAGTTGACGGGAGGACCTATCGGATTTTAATTGTCACCAGTATATATACACTCCAAAAGAATGTTCTCAGTCTAAAAATAGCTTTGCAGGGAGTAGCACAGAGTGTGGGGTCCGGCCACGGTCTTTGTACAACCACCCGAATGTCGTCTTTGTGGTTGTGGAATGCAATGCAGCTCATTATGGCTCCAACAGGAACACCGATTCATAACACCCCGGTTCCAGTACATCATGTGCATTATACATGACTTCAATTTTGATTCTGAGAGTTGATTAGGGAAGAGAATTTTGAAACCTGTTGCGATTACAACAAGACAATGGTATGTGGTGCGATGAAAGGCACCGGTTTTGAGACAGTGTGTCTTATTCCTCCTAACATTGGTGAAATGTAGCAAACACCTAGAATACCTAGATGCTAATTCATGTATCAATTCATGTATCAATGATGACATATTATCGCGCCTGTTTTCATGGGTTATGATATTACCCTTTCAAAATTAATATCCTACGCCGGTACCACTCCTCCCGGCAGTCCAAGGTGATGACGCGACGTCGCGACGCAGACGCCCCGGCACGCCGCACCGTAGAATACTTCGCTAGCGTGATGGTCACACGTTTTGCCATGATCCCCGGCACTGGATTGTGCCCGTTCTTCATCATGCATGCGCTGCATCTTCTTGTTGCGACGACAACGGTCTCATAGACGCCCGACACCGTCGGCAGCGTCCGGGTTCCATGCACCAAGCCCGTGCACTCTTCTTCAATGCCGAGCGCGAACCAACCGGCCTGCCGACGAGGGCTGCCGTTCATTCGTCATAACCATCACATCCCGATGGTGTTACTCGCCGTCGGTTTATACTGATATTTGTTGGTTTTTTGTTGTTGCTGTTGCATTAACTTCATTGTGCATTCTAGCAGAGGCGCATGAGTGTGCATTCACTTCGCTACCAACACAGGCGTTCACGGATACGGAGACGCCGCTCACCCCACAATGCACATTTCTTCCCAGTCACCACATGTTTGGAGCGTTCATCAAATTTTTTTTTTCGTTGATAACTTCGCGATTTGAATAACAGTTCCGTGTGTGCCATTGGGAAGCTATGCATGTTTTATTCTAAGAGGAAAGGAAATAATACATACTTTCAGACATTGGAATGGAATTTTCGTTAGGATACGCTATCAGGATTGACAGTTTATTCTAAATAGTGCAACACAACTCATAACTTCGAAAGGATATGAGATCAAAGTAGTTGATCTAATTTCGAATTCGAATCACATTTTTAACCTGAAAATATTTATATTTATAAAACCTTTTGATTCCATTCCGGCTTCTTCGTCCATTCCGGCGAGAAACGGAATTCTTGATCCGTTTTGTAGGTTATGTATAACATGCACGTTCCACCTACTTCTCCAGCAAGCAGAGGGTGGGGACAGGGTCAGCATCTCCTTACGAACACATGCTCTACTATGGTGTGCGTGATACCAGGATGCAGTAAACCTGTCCAGCAGAACGTCCAGCTCTTCAGATGCGATCGTTTCGTTCGAACTGGACTCTCTTTCACTCCGGTTTCTGTGCCTCGCTGTGCCTTGGACGCCGCTGGGCCGCTCTTTACTGTTTGAGTGACCGCGGCTCCTTGATTTCTTGTCGGTGAACCCCCATCACACCTTTCTTCTTCTTTCGCCACCGGTTGCCTGCCCTGCGCGACTGAAACGCGCTTACCGTCACCTACCGTGTTGGCTATTTAAGGTCAGCAACTCACTCCGCAAAAAAGCATTCATCTCCATATAAGGCAATGGCAAATGTGCAGTGTGCCCAGCGATCTTTATCTCCCTCTCCTTTGCTCTTTCTATTTCTCTCTCTCTTTCAATCTTTCTCTCTCTCTCTCTCTCTCTCTCTCTCTCACTATCGCTTCCCGGCTGATGGCTATTAATCTCCTGCCGCTGCCGCTCATCTTGGGCCGGTAAGGTTCCCTTGCGCTTCGCGCGTCCTCCACCGAGCGCCAAGTAAGCGGGCAAGTCCGCCGCAGAGCGCCAGCGACAACAACCGAAAACCCGATTCCGGCCCACATCTTGCGCTCTGCTCATGGTCGGCGTGCGACGAACGCACTGAAAATGGACATCCGTCCTTCGGCTTTCTTCATGTCCACTTTGCGCTGCATTGGTGTATGTAAGCCACCGTCATGTCTCCTGTAAGAAAACGAGTCGTGTTCGCTTTTATACGCTCACTTTCGTTCTCCGCATGGCGCTGGTGGTAGCTGGCCGGCAAATGGAGTCGATCCGTTTCGTGTCATGGCCACCCGGCGAGCGCGCTCCAGTGTGTCAAACTTGTGGCACGTGTGGCTCCCACCAACGCAGCTGTGCCCCATAATCAGCCCCCTCTTCGGCCGGTTCTCGGTGCCCATTCTTGCCCTATTGTCTCAGTCCGCAGTTTCCAAACACATCCCCGGGCGGCTGCTGGAGCAAATTCATTACCGGCAACTGCGAATAGCAAAAACCGGTAAAAAACTTGGCTCTGTAAAAGAAACACAGAACCGACAGCAATGGTGCTAAGGAACGCGTACCGCAACGATCCACAGTTGCCGCTTGAAATAGATCACCGTGTGCTCTGGCGACGGAGCTGGAGGTGTATACTGTGCATTCCTTTCGACGGCGAAACTGACGTCTTTCCGATGTACTAATTATAACGCATTATTCACACGCGGTGACAAGATTCGCGTGACAGTATCAAATTCTGCGTACGACCGTTTTTCCCGGTGTATAAGACCCTGTCGTACATAAGACCACCCCTTTCGGAATTTAAAGACTAATATTTGCGGAGCAGCAGATAAAAGCACAGAACGATTCCAGAGATTATAAAATGCAATTAATATCTGCCGATTACAATGATGCCTCAATGCCATCAATGGCATTGATTGACACCTTTGACACCTTTGTCCTAAAAGAATGATGCGTTCCTTTACGTGTGTGCCATTTTCTTTTCCTTTTTCTAAAATGCGTTGCTATTCACTATTACTATCTCATCCTAAAAGTATTTATGGATATCCCAGCTCCAAGTCTGTAGTCCCGACGTATGCGGGTGGATATTGCTGTGAAATTCAGAGTCACCGGTGTTCTTCTTGGTTATGTATGAGTGCGTACAGGTATAGCTCCACGCAATTAATTTTTTGTAAGTCAGCAATGTTTTACGCACATCTGGTATCATGGCATCGTTGCATTAGTTATAAGAACAACTTGTACTTGAAGGCCTTTGTGTATAGGCTGTGCATGGACTGGACTAATTTCGTTGTCGCATGAACTATCTTAAACACACAGCGCACGTTTGGCAGATAGCGCTGCTGGAGGTAATTTAAGTCGATACGATTTTATAAACGAAATAAAAACATATGTCGCTTATCGGCAACTTATCATACGCAGTATCATTTCGCCAAGATCTTGCGAGTCTCACAGCACGTACAGACTCGAGTGAGCGATATCCAGTATCGAAATAGCTACCAACGTGACAGTTTGGTTTTGCACATTTTTGTGTAACGGCCATCGTTTTCTCTCGCGACATTGTTTGTGAGACGTAGCACAAATTCATTGCACGCAGCGAACAAAAGGTATGCGCCCAGCTCGAATCACCTTGCTCATCAAAAAAGAGGCACTTTTCTTTTTTACGGTGAGCGTTCCACAAACTACAGCTTCATCCTTCCCTCGGCACGTTTCGGCAAACAAACTGTTTGCTTATATCGAACATTTTTGCCTGCATCATCAGTCCGAACACGACCAATCAAATAAAGGTGCTGGGAGCACGATAATGAGCACTCCATGACGGATTTGATATACTTCTGGGGCGGGATATTTATCCCGTGCTTCGTGTATCACTTGGAAGGTATTTATATTTGCTACACCCTCACGCACCTCCACGTGACACATCTTAAACACGAGCGTTTGTAACACAGCCTCACTTGCCCGTTTCCTGTTGTAATTAAAAAATATATAAACAAATAAACGATTCGGCGTGATGATAAACATTTACTTCCAAGTGAGTCATACGACTCACTGCATCGCCGATGCGTCACGTGCTGTACGGAAAACGCTAAACGCTACCCTCAGGTATAGGTTGTAGAGCGGTGGCTGACGCCGCCACACTGTTAGGCCCAATCTGTAATGGATTATCGTTCGAAGATCGTTCGAAGAGAGCCTCGAAATTACGTACGTGTTTCGCAACGCAACGATAATCGCATCGGCAGTGGGGCGATTGGGCAAAAATCTAATTACCATCCGGTATCGCGCAAATTTGCCGCGGGAAAGCTCGCTTTCGTGCCACATTTAGGGCCCCGTGGCCGGGCACGGTTCGGTTTTGCTTGAAGCGTGCAAACCCGTAGCCAACGCCGTGCGCGGGCACGGGTCTCGGGCCAGGGCGGGCTCTGCTTGGATAAATTTGCCCGATTTGTCTCGCCCCGCGCTATACCTGTGAGGCGCTGCATGGACAGGGGCGTATTGGTACGAACGAACATCGCAACATTCCAGTGAAGAATGTTCTGGAATTCTGGTGGTCATCAGAAACCATTCCGATGGCCAAAGATACGATCATCGACTCGCTTAGCAGTGATGTTCAACGCTGTTTCAGTGTTGAAGATTTGATTCTATAACCTAATCAAACCATTGATGCTACTTGTTACAGACACATGAGATGCAACACACGTGATAAACAGTATCATCGAGCACATCGCAACCTAGGAACAAGCTACCAACGAACCAGCGTCCACAGCAGGTACCAGGTACAGAACACGAGACAAGAATATGAGACAAGAACACGAGACCCCTCGAGTGTGCGAGAAGAGGAAGTGAGTTAAATCCGGCGAACTTTATAGAGGCTCGATAAAGGTTTGACTTCCGATGTGTGCGTGCCTTTTTCTGTCTCTCTCTGTCTCTTTTTCTCACCACGCGTGCCGACTGCCAGTGGCGAGCAATCTCTTCGCCGTTTGCGTATTTATTTTCGCCCAGTTTTCCTCGCGCTGTTCGTTGCGCGCGGTGCGAGTTCGTTGAACTGGGGGCTGGTTTTTGGTAGTGCGTCACGGGAACGCATCACGGGGCTGCCAGCCAGGGGGAGGCCGTACGTTTAAGATCACCGCTACGTTGTACTCGGCAAAATCTGTTTGCTCTATGCTGGATGATTTTTCTTCGTCTTCCGCAACTGATGCTACTACTTGGTGCGTTCTTCTTTCCACAAGATTGTCGTACTTTTTCTCCATTGCGAGAAGATAGGGAAAGGAAGAAGGAGAAACAGAGAAAGAGCGAGAGAGAGAGAGAGAGAGAGAGAGAGAGAGAGAGAGAGAGAGAGAGCGCGCGAGGAATTCTTTGTTGGCATTGAGACGCACTACCAAATATCCTCTTAATTTCCATGATTCGTTGTTCCGCTTTTGCCGCTGTTTCTATTTGATTTCATATATTCTTTATCGATTTTTGCTTCCTTCCTTTTCTTCTTCCTCTTTCTACTTATCTTCTTCATTCTATTCGACGCGTAATCTCTCCAGAAGGTTCTTTTCGAAACGAGTCGTCCGCCTCACAATTTCATGAAAGATTACGTTCACAGCGTTGTTAAAGAACGTATTCCAACGCAAACGTCCAACAACTGTCAACACACACCCCGTTCTTGTCGCTCAATTTAACACCTGTACCGTAGAAACAATTTCGCGGCAAGTGTTTCTTTTTTTTTTGCTGGGATATGCTCCCAAAAAGAAAGTTCGACCGCTCTGCCACATTCTCCCTTCCCCTTCCGAATTCCGCCCTTCCAAAATTCCGAGTCTGCTGCTCTCATCCTTAGGCGATCTTTCTCCGGCCGGTGCCAACAAAAAACAACAAAATCAGGGAAGTAATTGCAAAACGGTACGTGTGCTTCTGCCCGATAGCCACTCCAGCGGTGGTTCCATTTCTTCCGTCTGCTTTGCGCGTTCGCACGCTCGCCAAGCTTTTCCCTGCTCTACATCCAGCTCTCCTTATCGATCTCTCTTTCTTTCGCACACACTCAAACACACGCACACATTTTTTTGTCTGCCCCTTTCGCTGAATAAGCGTTTCTCCCTGATCTGTGCTGCCGGAATGTCGAAAATTTGCAATTGGTGCCAAATGCTCCAAATGCATCGATGCCAACGATTTGTTCCCCCCTGGTTTCGAAACTCACTGTTACGGTGTACCGCGCTGACAAAGTTGGGCCTTCTGCTCATTGCTTATTTTATTTACTTTCGGGGCAAGGAAACTTTTTACGGCCGCCAGCAGCAGCGGGCTGTGTAGATAAATAAGGGGTAACACCAACCGAGAAAGGGGAAATAAGACAACGGAAGGGAAAAATCGTCCGTGAGTTAGGGAGTTCGGTGGGCAAAAAAGCACGAACGAAAAGTAAATAAAGCTAAAACTGTTCAATGATTATCAATTCTGAGATAATCAGAGCCCAATCCAAATGAATGGGTTCAACAGACAAAGACCAACAGCCGATTAAAGCGAGGTGGTGAGTGCAAGATACCAAGTGATGCGTAGGCATCCACCACTATCTGCTGTTCCCATCGTGCAACGGAGAAGCGCTTCCCACCGGTGCGCTCCCTTCGGAAAGTATGTGCCAGAATGTATAAATCAATTTGAAAAAAAATATTGTTACATCCATCAAAAGTACTCAATTTCTTCTTTATTGCCGCAGGCACCACCTGATGGCCCGGGTGACTCCGGCGCCATAAAAAGTCGTACGTCCGGGAGAAATCTACACGTGCGCGCGAGGGGTGCATCCATATGGCCCGGATTCGTTGCGTAATCAGATGCGCATTTTTTAAAAAACGCGAAGACGGTCCCGCTGCAACACACCAAACCCGGGTGGGATGGTGTCGAGCTATCCCCACGGACCCAACCCGGCAATTAGATCAAGAAAACGAAGAAAAGCCACGCTTTCTGGATAGCCGCTAGATGGAACAGCGATGGAAAGTCGTGGGACGCTGGACGTCGGCCCATAAACAACAACAAAAAGCTGACCACCGGTGAGGTCACTGAGGTGCGTCTAAAAATGTATATCCGCGGTGCGCTCGGGGAGCCGTTGAGATTGATCGCCTTAATCGAAGGAGGCACTCGTGCCTGACCGACCGGGGCCAGGTTGGCCGACCGCCATATAACGCCTTTTCTGCCTCCCGTTTCGTCAGATCCGCTTTGGCGAGAGCCATCCATGTGCTTTTAAACCCTAGCCTGAACCCGGGAGATCCACCGCGTGGTTGGTGTTTGATTTAGGAGACGTTGAATGCTCCAGCCTACCTATCCGTCTCTATTATGAGTGAGCGGTGAGAGGTCAGCATCGATCGGATGAAGCGATTTATATCACCCTAACGGTCTTAGCCGTGGAGGTGTTTCAGCCCCCCAACTAACGCTCGTTGGCGAAGGTATGATTTTTGCAGGTATCTGATTTAGCTTCCCTGCGATGTTCGAGGAGACCATCAACACCAACAATAACCCGCTAGTCGAGTGGAGCACAATGCAGTCAGTGACCGTACCGTTGCCCGTACCTAACTCGCACAAATAAGCCAGTCTGCTCGAATCATCAGTTGGATAAGAATCAGGTGGTACCTGTACTTATCGCGTTGCCGATAGGGTTCTCTTATCAGTGCAACGTTACCTTGTTGGAGTACCATTTGGCACTCGTCTGTATAAGGAGCATACGAGGACAGTGCAAATGCAGAGTGTCCGCGAAAGATAATGGCAGCGAACATACTTGAACTACAGCATTAATCGCTTTTGCTTCCAGTCCATGCACGAAACTATCTAGTGCAATACGCTACTTGTCGAGTTAATACTAAGTAGATACCACTAGCAATCCTTCCAGTACCTGTCAATGCTTGTTTGATTGAACTTCAAGCACTTCAAGGCTATGCTCTGGGATCAGTATCAATGTATAAAACTCTTCATACTCCACTGAGTATCGAGTGTGTAATACGAAACAGACATTTGGGTCATACATTTGAGGGCATATATTTGCTTCAGAAGTCTTGGCTTTCAAAATGGAGTGTGTAGGAGCGTTCGTGAGATGAAGAATCTTCGTACAAAACTGCACGACTTCCAGAGCACAGCCAGACGGAAACTTTCAGCAGAAAGATGGTCAAACATATGCCGGTTGTGTGGCTAATTCTGCAAGCCACACTCTCCGCCGGCGTGCGGACTCCCTTCGTTGTCTCCCGAAATTGATCGCCATAAACTGGTAGCCGCGCCGGATATTAAGCCCCATGTGTGCAGCAATCAACGGCCCGCTTGTGTGCCCCGCGTGCGCAAGTGTTGGTGCGGTTTGGCAGTAACACATCGTTTCGTGATTAGTTTTTGATTCGATCAGAAGTTTCACCGCGCTGCGAACTATGGTGAACGGGAAACTTCAGACGTCCGAGAGCCTCTCACCACGCCAGGAACACTTCCTGGCAGGTCGGAGCGAGGGAGGTGGGAAAGGAATCGGTTTTATCGCATCGGCTGTTTCCCTTTCTTTTTACGCGATACAGCGTTTGTTGCATGACAACTACGGCAGCAAACAAACAAAAACCGTACACAATTAGTTTTCCTTTCACTTCGGCAGTTCACGCCTCCAAACAATCAACAACAAAAACACAACGAATTAATAAGTGATGTTATTTTTTATATTATCGCCCCATCACGGTAAGTAAACGAACTCGCCTGAGGATGTGAAATCAAGACTACGAGCGCCAGCACGGCCATCGGGAGTCTAATGAAGTAAATCATTAACAGGAAACTGATACATTACGTCCGCAACTAAGAAACGTGCTTTTAGTGTTCCGTAGTTATGAAATCCAGGAATCAAACCATTTGTGTATGTCCTCGTGTGACCGGAACTACTGGTCCAGCCATGTGACATATGTCATCAAAAGGAATAGATGGTAATTGGATAGAGCAATGTCTAGAGAATAGAGCGGGTCGAAGTTCGATATTTCTAGACAGGCTTTGACTGATAAGGAAACTCGAATTTTCTCGAAATTTCTTGCTTTTGAACCATTTCTAAAAAATGAAGCCATTTTGGATATAGGTTGAGAAGTAACGCCTAAAGAAGAAATCAGATCTCTTCTTGCATTTGTCATGAATTTTCTTCAATGTCGCAATGTCTCTTTAGCCGTCCTTGGCGTCTTGATGGTCGAAGTTGTCGTTTTTGAAGCGACAGAACCACTCCCGACACCTTGAGTCACTCAAAGCATCATCTCTGTACACTTTCACAATCACTCGATGAGCTTCAGCTGACGTTTTGTTCGCTAGAGTAGAACTTCCCGCAAAGCATGACTATTGGGGACGGAGTTATCCATATTGATGACGAAAAAGTGTATGATGCCATAAAGCAATGTAACATGTGTCAGTACAGTTTGTGAACTATATGCTCCAACTTGTTTCATGACGTTTTGAATTCGCCCAAATCGAACGCCATTGTCCGCTTGCTCAAACAATTCAAACCGGACGATACTTAGTTGCCGGCATAATATTATTGAAATTGAAAAGAAACCTTGCGCTATCATGTCTGCAACGTCTTATTGGTTCCAGATGGATTACACTACACTTCGGAATGCTCATCTTTCGCTGGGTTGTTGTTTTGCCATGATAACCTCTGCTCCACGCAACGGCCTGCCATCGTGCGCTCGGCCAGCACATGAGTCAGTCGACGGGATACGATAACGCCGTCCTGAACGTAGACGCTATACGTCAGGTCAGAAGGCGGTCGTTTAACTGCAGTTGATAATACATGTTTACCGGGCCGTTCGATTGGAAACTAATTCGCAACAAATGATGCCTTGCCGGGTCACCTGTGCACAAACGCCGGTTAGAGCTGTTGGCGCAGCAATCGCATGAGTCACCAATGGGTAATGTGCGCCAATCCGGCAGTCATAGCCATTCCCATTGAACACCACACGCCGCGGGGTGCTGAGTGCAAAACAGCAATAAAACAAGTGTTTTTTTTGGTTGGTTACAAAACCTAACGACCATTAGAACCGCCGCGTTGACGGACTTCAAGTAATCACCAATCGGTACAGCCGGCGCTGTATGTACTGCGAGCAACACCTCGCAGTTGCCCACGCGAGGGCCAAAACGGCGGCTTCCGAAGTCGGCGCGAAAGTCGCCGCTATGTTCGCTTCGTTGCATTGAGAAAGGCAATAAACAAAAGAAAAACCAACCTACGGCTCGACAACATTTCTTTCGCTGCGGAAATTTCCCGCTCCCACTTTCGAGACGTGTGGAGCGCGCGTGTGTGCGAGGGTGCACGCGAGCACACACGTGTGTCCTAAAAGGTGCGCCATTCAAAACACGGTGTGGGACGTCTCCCGGCCAGAGTTGGTAGTTGGTAGTTTTTGAAGATTTTTTTATGTGCGAAAAAGAGTTAAACACTGTACACCGACGAATGCTATTTGTAGCTTGTGCACCTCATCAAATTTTAATGTTCTCTAGTTCTTGGAGAGCGTACAGCACTGCTGCATACGGCGGTCGTTAGCATTCTATCGTCGGTGCCAAATCAAGTGCTGCAGACCTTATTGGCCCTGATATTCGAGATGTTCTGGAGGCGTTGCAGGTGTCGCCGTAATGAACGCTCATCAAGTTCTGCTCGAGACTAAACAGTACAATGCCGCACTCAACGTTGTACACCCATACCCAATACTGATAAAGCCATTTCGGCGACCAAAGACTAGACGACTCTTAACTCTCTAGACTCTCTTAACAAACCCACTCGCCTCGGTGTGTGTGCACGCTTCTGTCTGTGTCCATCCTCCCCTTTCTCTGATCTCCCGGCTTTTGGTGTCTTATTTATTTTTTGTAATGTTATTGCATTGCGTTTCACTGAACGCATGCTCCACTTTTGCCGCGATACAGTTACCCACGCTCGATCCATCCAGTTTTCCAAAAAAAAAACAACAACTCTCTTCCTCCCTGCAAACCCTTTTCTCCCTGCAGCGCGCGGCAAAGGGTGAGTGCAGTTGAAAATGTGAAATTATCCTCCACGCATTTATTAGCGGCCACGCGATCGCAAGCTAGCGCGATCACTCGCGATTTGTGTTGGAGAAAGATGCCGGAGACGAAGAAGAGGAGGAGGATGAAGAGAAAGGCGGAGGCGTGGGTGGCTGTGTGCGTGATTGCCTGTGTGTACGGGTGTGTGTATTATGTCTTCGTCCAGCCAGAGCCATTACCCCCAATTAGGCACCGAAAACGGAACGAAATGGAATGAGGATTACAACAACAACAGAAAGCAACGAAAACGAAGCAACCATCTTCCAGCCACCATGCGGAGATGCTTCTTGCAGCGAAGTGCGGCCTCCGCTGTGACGCTCAGATTTCAGTATGCATTTAGGGCAGCTCCACCCGGCTCTTTCTCTCTCTCTCTCCCTCTCTCTACGTTGGCCACAAATCCCCCGGCTCAGACATCTCGGAGCACGCGCGTTCGGCTTGATGGATGATGTCAGACATCGGACGTCACCGGAAAACGTGCCCGTTTGCTCCTTAAAGACCGTGACGCCCTTCCGGTTGGGGCGTTGATCCGCGTGTGACAGATGCAATTGCAACTTCGTGCCGCGTTGCTGGAACCGGATTTGAGAGGGAACACACACTCCCTCACGCGGACTTCAAGCGTACAGTACATACATTCTAGTCGGAGCAGCTTCTCGCTTGGCAGCTAATTAAACGAACGTAGTACCAAAACATTTCCCACACCCGAAGTTTCTTATCGCTGTACTTGCCGCAATAACCGAGCCGGTCCCTTTCTAGCGCGCGCGCGCGTTGGAGAACGCAGGGGGATATAAAGGCAGGGAAATTGGAAAATTTGCCCTCCCCCCCAGGCTTTCTGGCAATAAAACTCACCCACTCCGATCGAAGCGAGCGCACCGGTGCAGCGAGGAAGAAGCGAACCGACAAATTCGGCCAGGGCTCTCCAAACATCCAGCGCGTTCCCAAAGACCGGCCACCGAAAGACCTACCCAGTGCCGATGCAACCCTGGGATAGCTGAGGTGCTTCGCCCCATTCGTTCGCCCGCGGGTGGGGTGAGAACAGATGCAGGAAGCGGTTAATATTTCCACCCATCTTGGCCGCTGCCTTTGCCCCGGAGATTTTGGGCAGCGCGAGCAGAACGATAGAACTACACGCTAGCTGAATAGCGCATCATAGCGCGGTGAAGGCGAGAATCACGGGAAATTCCAGAAAAAAAGCAGCAAATGACTCACAGCATTGAAGGCATAAGGCCTCACAGGAAGTGAGGCGAAGAAATCTCCGACAACTGCTCTAAGGTCGAACCCGAGGGGCATGGATGTTCGCGTTTGGCTGAGGGGCGGCAACTGTTCGAACTTGAATCATGCATGCGAAGAATGCGACCGTGCCTCTAGTTGTCGGAACCCGTCAAGTGGTTGGTGACGCCGCCATTAGGGGGACGCACTTCATCGCACTTGTTTTCTTCCTGCGCTTGGGACGTTACTTTCTAGGCGAGGGCAGATGAGTCACCTGCAGCCGATCATCGGAAGCGTCGAAACTCGCCTCTGCGGTGCATCACGTGATCACGTGTTGCACCCCGGCTCTACGCGACTGGACATTCTTGGTGGCTCCTGGTGGCTCCAACATCCTAACCGGCCCAAAACTGCCCGCGCACGCCCCCTGTGACCTGTCATTTCCTGAGCAATTACAGTCACCGGGTCGACGGTTGTGTGCGTGTGCAGAAATGTGGCCCGCTGTAAGGGCGGTGGGCTCGAAATCTCGCGCGGGATGAGGCGGGACCAACAACAAAAAATGCTCCCGAGGCCAAAAAAATAGTAATAAGAACACACACACACGAGCGGGCTCGCGCGCGCGCGCCCAAGAGAAAGCTCGTGGTGGCAAGCAAACGGAAAAGTGCACAGCATCTCTGGAAAGCAAAAACCGGTTCCCGGAGGCCATCTTCTTCCAGCCGGGGATTGCCGGGTCCACCGCGATCCAGTCGGATCCGCAGGCACTATTAGTCGGTGGGTTTCTCTCTCTCTCTCTCTCTCTCTACACCGGCATGCTCTGCGTCCCTGCACGTGTGTGCCGGGAAAACGTGGGGGCAGAGGAGGCGAATTGGCGGCCCGAGAACTCGTTTTTCGTATGAATGTGTATGTGTGGGTCCAAATGGGTTTGCTGATGCTGCTGCGCTTTGCGCCCGTAGTAGACCCGGCGTGGCGGCGGCGGTGGTGCCCTCTGTTGGTGGCCGTTTGAGTTTGTTGGTTTCTCGACCCTTTTGCGAACGTGTGGCGCGTAGCATCGCGCGACTTAACGGCCCCGGCGTGATAGCAGTTTGCCGCTTACTGGAGTATTCAGTGTGGGCACCTGCCTGGGAGCAGCAATCCACCGAATCGAACAGGGAACTCTGGAGGGCGAACTATTGGCAAGCTATTGCAGTTGCAGGTGGACATCCTAGTTTTCAAGATATTAGGATGGCCTGAGGAACATGAACAATAGGCGTGTATATCCCTCAAAGAGAAATGGATCCCCCCCGCTCGACTTCTACACTTAATCCCGCTGGACAAACCCGTCCCATGCAATTAGGATACTGTAAACTGGCTAAGGACATGCGTTACTCACCTTTCGGGGCTTCGTCTCAGCCATCTGCTCGACCTCAACGGAATCGGACATGCTGATGCTGGGGATGGTGACGCCGGGTATGTGTCCGAGTACACGAGTGTTTGATGGGGGAGGAAGGATCGAACCGCTAATGGTGATTGAGTCGCTTTTTGAGAGCCGAAATGTGCCTACCGCGCGGTGCTAGTTCGCAAACTTTCGTTCTCTTCACCGGGCGACGTTTTGGAACCAGCGCACTGTTTGGCCGTTTCGGATTTACACTCTGCTCGTATGCGAGCAAACAAAAAAACAAACACCAAACGGGGTGGGAAACGACGAACCCAGACGCACGGCAAACGGCTCAAACGTTGCAGACGGATGCACCACTAACACTCGGTACGGGGCACACAACACACGGCACCGGAGCAGTTGTTTCCTCGGTTTGGCTTGCAAAGACTAGCTCTGGGGATGCACACGTCCGTACGCTATGGAAGTTCGAAATTGACTTGCCTCGATGCAACCCAGGTAGCCTGACGTCTATAGACGTCTATAGCCGTCATAATAAGAGAAAGCAGAACCACAACGAGTAAGATAACGAGTAACGCTATCAGCTTTGCTACGTAGTGTGGGGTTTCGACGTATCTGCTTACGCCAATTAACCCTTTTTTTGACAACCAAAAACACAACACATTCCTGACGACAGGGCTACTTAGTTTTTTTTTTAATTTAAAACTAAGTGAATATTCTAGTTTTCGAGTGTGTTGACTGAAGCTTTCAGCTTCCTACGTTTTCTTGATTTTCCTCAGTACAAAGGGGGCAATTTTCCATATAAATTTAACTCTCGGATCCTTTTCAACTTCTTATGTGCTGTATATACATAAATTTCATTGATTTATGAACAGTTGCTACAATTATATACATTTTTGCACTCAACCATGAAATCTTTCCGCCCATTCTTGACGTGGTTGTTATGTGTAGTTCAAAGATCGACCTCGAACAAGTCGATACAATTCCGTCGTTGAACGAATCCAATCGGACACGTTCATTGGGGTAAGGAAGCCCTGCGCATGAAATGGAATTTTATGAATTGGTGGAAGGATTTTATGAATGAGTGGGACAAATTCATGTAACTGTAGGAACTGTTCGAGAATGGATAAAAAAATGCACTAAATCCTCTCGACCCAAAATTTGATACAGCCCTGAAGCAACGAATTCGAGCAGTCATTTGACAGTCGAGCAGTTCAAATCGAAACTGAATGCTTGTTTACGTGGTGGTGGTAAGATAATAACACAGACCAATTTTTTATTTCTGCTGAATGGATAGTAAGTATATTAATCATATTTTCCGTGTGAGATTATTGTAATAGAAGTTGGGTGCTATTAAAATATGCCTGTCACATGTTTCAGTATAATATACGGTTGGATGATGCAGGTTCACGAAGCCGTAAATCACCAGATAGGACCGTTGCCAAACCGTTGTAGGGACAAACGGTGGAATGTAGTGTACAGATCTAGTACACGCTGCTGGGTGCTTCTTTTGCTCTAGACTCAGTTCAGCTCATCGTATACAGCCTATAACGAAATTTTTACTCGTGCGTCTTAAGCGAGCTTTACATGTCTATTTAACGGCCTGAGAACGATGCGAGAAGACCTAGCGAGACGTCAAACGACGGGGTTTCTCGCCTGCTTCTCACTACGTAGGTGGAAACGCGTTTCTCGCTACCGACCGAGAACAGAAGCGCGATACCTCACAAAATTCAAAAGTTCTACTATTTACTATTTAAAATATAGTTTAATATTTTTCAGTATAAAAACAAGGATGTTTGTTCGAAAAAACGTTATTTTTCAAACTCCAAACAATTTTGATCAAAATACAATTCGGTTTTACACGCTGATTGGTAAATTTGCCAGTTGCGAGAGGACGGCACAAAGCGCGAGTTCTCTCGCTTTTTTGACAGTTGATTCTGAGCATTTAATCAGATTCCCTCAGATTTTTTTTTCGCGAAAGGAGCTCTCGTGTAATCTAGATCCATCGTAACCGTGCAAATAGACGTAGCGCGAAATTTCTCGCTGATAAATTTCTCACTGTCATTCGATGTAAAGTGCATTCATGAAAAAAACGGCCGTTTTTTTACGACCGTTTTACGACCGTTTTTTATGTATGCACTTTACATCGAATGACAGCGAGAAATTTCGCGCTATGTCTATTTGCATGGTAACCCCGTTGACAGGATGTGCTCGATTCGAACAGCTTAACGAAGATTTTTGAACTTGTCGAGCAGCCTGCAGCAAAAGTTGT
>KB672824.1:4528750-4568631 GCA_000349145.1 Anopheles dirus
TGGATTGGGTTATTGTTCGTGCTATGCTATCTTGTGAATTAGAATGAATATGGGATGGTATCTGTTTAGCATATGTATGCTACACCTGATCATTTTGACCGGGATTCCAAAGAAGCTCATGGTGCTGTAGAGTTTTACCCTGACTATGCTGTCGTACGCGGCCTTAAAGTCGATGAAAAGGTGGAAGCTGTTGAGCTGATGCTCCACCATCTTCTCAAGGATCTGCCGCATGGTGAAGATCTGGTTGGTCTGGAGAGTACGGAGAATGCAAATGTTTTGCCGTTTGTTATTACGTGCGAGACAATGTGTCTTTTTTGTTAACTACCCTGTTATAGCTAATAATCATCCATTAACTCTACTGTAATTAGAGTTAAAACTTGTGTTTAACATCGGACCACAGATTGAATACGTTGTTCGCGTTTGATACAGGTGATAGTTCATCTGATATTTTTCTACGGAGACTACGGATCATGATTCAATGGATGAAGGGAGATATTTATGAAGGCCAAAGATGTAATCGACATGGGGTGTCCTGAACGGAGGGCGGATACACGATGCTACGAGAACTTGTGTTGAATGCCGACTTGCACTTAACCTTACCTTGACGAGAAACTTCTTACCGGTCTAGTGAAAGCCTTCGACTCTATTGCCGTTGCGTTTTCTCAACTTTTATATATAGAAAACTGAGTTTATCAAGTACTTCCGACATCACTCTGGACACTGTACACCTGTTCGAGTGCCATTTTTGTTAAAGGGTTGACCAGGACGCGTTCTCTGGACGCCTTGTCACATTGTTTTGTTTATTCTGCTTTACCGCGTTTGGTAATCGATTTCAGACGATAATTTACAATTTTGCGTGTGCCACGATTGTGCTAATGATTACTTTCCTCAAGAGGTTTTGTTGCGTGCAGGTGCTTTGGACTTCATGATCGCAAAATATCAAGACCTGAGATGTAAAAAATATGAAATGTTTGATCCCTTGACGGATATCTTATTCGATTCTCGCATTCTCAACAATAAGCTCAACGACTGATTTCACTTAAAGCAGCAAAATGTTATCCTTAAACATCCACTCGCTTGCATTCACTAAACTAAACTAACAAGCCGATAACCGATGGGATCTCCAACGGTCTGCTGCAACGTGCTGACTTCCGATCGCGTACTGGTCGGTCGACGCAAAGCAATCAGGAGCAGCTCGATCAACGCAAAAACATTAAATAAACCACTCCATTCGAACACCGAACCAGGACGAACCCAAACCAATATGAGGAAAAAGTTATAGCCACAAACACAAACACAAGAGGTAACTGAAAACACTTTTATAAACAATATACAATTTTGAAGTCATTACAAGATTGAAGGAATATTTTATTAACAAACATTGCTACCATTTTATATCGCTTTTATATTTTCAGAAGCACTCACGGGCCTGTAAACTCGATTCAATTGGATCTCTTTGTAATTTGGATTATTTTAATAGAATAATTCTAAGAAACAGATAATATCAGAAATTACTATTAATATTTTAGAAAGAATAGACTGGTCCCTGGTTGATGTTGATGTCACAAACCTTGCAGGTTAAATCAAAACCATTCGACGAAGATAGTTAGAATAGGAAGCAGACAGATTCAGATAGATAGATACAAGTTAGATAGGTAACAGATAACATAGGTTAGGAAGATAGGATGTATGCAAGCCTATAACGGAAAGGATAACGGAAATGTTATTACCAATTAAAACCGAAAAAAAAACGCGAATAAACAAGAGTCTGGACTAGGCACATCAGGAACTACACGGTAGCAGATCATCGGATCTTCAGGCACCGATAGCTTAAGAACAATGCAAACTGTCTTGGCTGACATGGTGCCACAAACATACTCAACAAACAATAACGACGTCAAACAGGTGCATCGAACCAACATACTCAATCAAACAGACAACAACTTGTTTCCGCAAGAAAGGAACACGATACACTCCTGCTGTAGATGGATGCAACGAACAAAACCGTGGAAGACTTTGGAGGATGAAATTCGATTACCTCGCAAATCTTCAAGCATCGTCTTCAAACTGGTAGAAAGTTACTCTCGCTCGATTTACTGAATGAACCAGGCATATGCACGAATACTCACAATGTACTGAATGAATCAGACATATGCACACAATATCGAGTACGCGTAACCCGAACTAACAACCCAAAGACTAAGTTAATGATCTATCTGTCACCTCGAAGCAGTTCACAAGCGCTGCGAGGAAAATTCCTAAATTTCGAGGAGCCATCCCAAATCCGTCAACACATTGGAACATCGCGAAACTGATACCGGGTATCCACAACCATGATGCATCGGGAGCACGCCAAACGGAAGCAGTCCCAGAGTAATATTCACCTGCGTTGGTAATTAATAAATAATTGATGATTATGAAACATTATTCATTAACACATCGATATTTGTTCCCCCTTAGAAATCAAGTAATCAACACGGACTAGACGCCCTTTTATTAACCCACGGCGGAGTTAATAACCACCAAAAGCCACAAGTCAGGACGTTCCGGCAGAACGATTCGATCAACACCGTCACGATCCTGCTACCGTTGTGAAATGTGTACTATAAGCAAATGGATAGGGTTTATCTCGAACGATCGATGTACGATCCAGTATGGTAAGATAGGTTTGCAGATAGCAGGGTTAGCTCAAGATTTTATTCAATTGCTCAACTTTAGATTAGTTTAAATAAAATGCTCATCGAAATCGAATGTTCCAAGCTCGTTTATTTCTGTTTTTTTTAAGTTTTGTTACATTAACGTTAAATAGAACTTAAGTATGATGTGCTACAAAAAATATCAAAATTTTAATGAAAGAATTCATTAAATGCGTTTATTCTTCTGCGTAATCCATCAGGTTTGAAGCATGGTCGGTCGTTCGAAATCATTCTCAATGCTCTGTTTTGCTTAACTTGTTGTTTTTTAAGGTAAGTAAATGCGCAAATAGATTGTGTATCTTATCTTAACTTACGTTCCGGTATGTTTTATTTAGAGGACTCAGTAGTCTTGATCTTCTTTGACATAACAACCTCAACTAGTCCTAGACCTGCCATTGCTGACTTGCATTGACTTTGTTGTTTCTAAGTACCTTGGATAGGCAGTCCGGCAAGAAAGGAAACGATCCAATTGAGATTCCAACCTGTGATATGTAAGGAAGCTTGTGATATGTAAGACCTTACGCTTGCGTACGTGATCATACGACCGCCCCGGAGTATAGAGAACTAAGCATGAACCTTGGATTGGTATTTGAATCTTAATGCTTTGTTTAATAAAGGGAAAATAAACTTAAAATTGGACGAAACGGATATCATCTCAAAAAGAAATGTTCATGAATATTAATCAAGAAGTTCAGTTTACTACAATTCAAACAAATAGTTAAAAAGATCTTGTCTTCGACAAAGAAATTGTGTTTGGGCGATATTCCAATTTAGATGGAATTTACGGTAGTAATTGAGGTAGTCCTATAGCCCTATTGCATTAATAAAGCACACAAATATTGACATAAAAATTAATATCAATGGCATTCATCTGCACGAAGACGCATTTGTTGAAACATAAGATCCTCTTAAACTATGCAGCAGACAGTTTGAAGTATTGAACAAGTAGCGAACTGGTAGCATTACAAACGTTAATGGACGAACATCACGACAGCCTGCACCTTGAAAATGAGAAACTAACAGTTACTCACAATTGGCTCGCAATTAGACACAATATTAGAACGATAGGTTATATTCCCATACATACAAAATCTTATCGATATCTCCTTTTTTAATAAAGATGGTATAGTTCGGGAGTTAACACATCACCGATATGGACAATACTGACAATCGATGCTAGTGCCAGTTATTTTCTTACTATTGCTTAGATGGCTGGTTTCCCTTAGATTCAACTGGAATAGGATGCCGTTTGAACTTAAGAATGCTCCTCCGATATTCAATTAATGGTAAGTGGTGCCGTATTACGGGAGTTTATAGCAATCCGCAGTCATTTTCGAGCTCGTTGGTAAAGAATATTCGTATGTTTTTTTTTCTGAAACTGAAAGAGTCAAGATTGAACATTCAAGTTGATTATTGTTACTTTTCCAAACGAGAGGTTCAATGTTTAGGCCACACGGAGAACGTCGGTAAAACGATACTATATGTTATATAAAATAGAAATAATAAATAAATCTCCAAAACCGGAAGCTGAGAAGAAACTTGGGGGAGTTGCTAGGGCCCATTGGACATTACTGGAGATTTATGAAAGATTTCGCTTTACTGAACCTCTCACACATTTACTCCGCACAGAATCCGAGTTCATTCTCCGAAAAGCTAAATCTTTATTGGGTCCGATATTAGCCAATCCGAAATACGCAAAAGAATTTATTACTACCAGCGGTGCTGGCCATTTTTGTTTTATTGTTGAGGATTTTGAGGAGCTACACTGTCGTGGCTATATAAGCGAGAAATTTCAGATCCTTTGAAAATCCATAACAAAAGTCCACGGTTAAAGGACACCAGATCAAGAGCGTGCTGTTCTCAAGTTCGGAGCTTCCCTCGCCACCACTGCCATCCTGGGGAAGGTTCTTTCTCGGTGTGACTTCATACTCTCCCACGTGCATTGATCATTTTCCAAGCGTTTCACACCTCTTTCAAATTACACACAATCAGTGATGAAACGAAACTAGATTTTTAATGTTTGCATCGGCTGTACAACAATTAGGACAGTTTATTACAATAAACTAAGTCAAATCCTCAAAAGACAAAGACAGGTTATATTTACCAAAAAATGACGGAAGAGATCAGAAAGTAATGCAAACGATGCGTAATGCACAATAAGATGCGATACGATATTAATTTAATGGAAGCCGAAATAGATACCTGGGATTCAAATCTCGTTACTATCGAACTGATTTGTTAACGAATATTACACTCAAGCATCACATAGAACAGCATTTGACACATTTAGAAATAGGTATTTTTATATTTTTTAGTATAAAGTATCAACGATGGCTTCGGGCAGGAAGCTCCGACATATTTTACGAGCCGAACGGAACAGGGCAGGTGGGGGCAAAATAATCGAAAGAGTTTTGTTATGTTCAGCACAGTCTAACTAAAAGAAGCAGTTGAGGTTCTTGTTGTTGAGATGACGATGAGTGCAACACGGATGCTGACAGTATTAGATGAAAACGATACTGTCCGACAAACGACCACGAATCCGAAGCATGCAGAAAGGCGCAGACAAAGCACCAGCACCAGCGGATAAAACCACATAACGAAAAAAAACATAAAACATATATTAAAACGATGCCCTCGTTTCCGAGTTACGTTCATTTGGTGGTGTTGTAGTACCCGGCAATGAATATATTTTTCCGAAAATGTAAAGTCCTGCTTTGCATTTACATTTTTGTTTCTTCTGACAGCAGTAACTTGTCACGCAAATTATGAATTCTACAGACTTTTAGTTATTGCACACCTTCGACATCTTCTGTTTTTTTTCTAGCATACTATCTTCGCATTTAATTTAATACACCATATAGAAATGAATTGAATTGGCTGCCTTCCGTTATCCTATTGCAAACCTATCTCAATTACTTAGCAGCGCAGAACACTTTTTCCTGGTTCGAGACATTTACTAATTTAAATAATTACACACCCCATCTTTTATTCTTCTCTCTATCTCCTTATCTCTCTCTCTCTCTCTCTTTCTAGCTCTCTCTTTCTCTCTCTTTCTCTCTCTCTTTCTCTCTTTTTCTTTCTCTCTCTTTCTCTCTCTTTCTTTCTCTCTCTTTCTCTCTCTCTCTCTTTCTCTCTCTCTCTTTCTCTCTCTCTCTCTCTCTCTCTCTCTTTCTCTCTCTCTCTTTCTCTCTCTTTCACTTTCTCACTTGAAATTACACACAGCGTAACAAACAGAACCAGATGAGTTCGACCTTCAAAATAATATTTGTAACAGAGAAAAATACATGCTCGCTTCTGAGCCGTAAAACGCTTCGAACACTTATAAATAACGCGATATTTTTTTTACCTTCACTTTCTGTTTAACTCAGACAAATAGAACATGTTTTACTGCTACAAATAAAAAGAAACAAATTACACGAAGTGATAAAAGGAAACATCTCAAAACGTTCGAAAAGTAACCTGCTTCGTGTCTACCACATGCGTTACCTTCAATTAAATTGTAAAAAAATAAAAATAAACAGGAATCCTTCAATAAACTCCTCCTATCCTACGTGAAGTTCGTGTGGCTGACCGTGCCGTGACTTTCTCTAACGAAATGCTTTCTACCTACTACGAATAAAAACATGAGACGAAAAAAAGCTACTCGATTGCTTATGTTACATAAAGTTTTCTCGTTTCGATTGCGTGTGATTGTGTGTTTTCTTTTCACCCGCGGGTGTGTGTGTGTGTGTGTGTGTGCACGCTACACCCTCCACCTTCTCCTGGTTAACTCTAGCGTAGTTTACTTAAGCGACTGTGTCCACTTCCTCTACCAGATGCGGTGCAGAATTGCTGTTAGCGTTGGATGAGGCAGCATCGGTAGAAGCTGTCGGCGACGAGGATGCCGTTGATGGTGCCGTAGTAGCTGTTGGCGTTGCTGCTGCTGCTGCTGCTGTTGCTACGGACGACGAGGAAGCTGCAGCAGCATCCACCGCAACAGACTCCGCGCCTGCCCTCTGATCGTCGGCAGCAGGTTCGTTGGAACGCCCCTCTGTTTCACAAGAGCCGCCATTGCTAACTAATTGCTGTGGCGGTGTTTGCTGCTGTTCTTGGCATTCACGATTTTGCTCACTTTGCGGCGACAGCTGCTGCTGCTGCACGTGAATGCCTGATTGTGCTTGCGCTGATAGCGATTGCTTCGATACCGCCAGCGGCAGTTCCTGCTGCTCAGCAAGTTGAGCAGGCGCTTTGGCTGGTTCCGCCGTCTCGAACGACGGCTCACTGTCTACCGCCATCGGCACGTCGGCGGGCCGACTCGCCTGCACGCCACCGTCGCCGACGCTCAGCAACGCGATACCTGCGGGTTGTTGCTCCCGCTGCGCACCATCCCCACCGCCGGCACCACCGTACGGTGCCACCTTCTGCCTCCGGGCTTCGCGGCGCTCCTTCTTGCGCTGCATGATCAGACGCAAGTTCTCCAGCTTCACGCGCATCTTGGAGTTTTCCAGTTCGGCCTCCCGGAACAGACACGACTGGCACTGGACGCCCGCCGTACCGCTTCCACCGAGCAGCTTGATCATCGCCGCACCGCACTTACACATCACGATGGGCAACCCGCCGGCTGGCGGTGGGTGGGTGGTCGCTGAGGCTGGCGTGATGACGGTGACGATCTTTGAGCCGGACGACAACGGGTTACCGGCGCCCGGTGCTGCGGACAGGATCACCGAACGGCCCCCGGGAATGACGGTGGAGCTCGAGCCCGAGGATGGTGCGACGAGCGACCGACCGTACGTCGGATTGCCGATGGATGTGTGTGCCGGTTTGCAGGGAGCAGCGCTACCGTCGCAGCCACATGCAGCCATCCCCTTACGGTTGGTGGTGGCAACGTTCTGGGCAGTCTATACGATCGCACACGGAGGAAAAACAGGCAGAGAAATAGGTTTTAGTTTCATTTTATTCCAATTCCGGTCAGAACATTATTTTTTTCTTCAGCAAATTGATGCGAAAAACAGCTTGCTTTAATCAGAGAGGGGTTGTTACCAACAACAGCCGGAGTCAGAATCGTTATTGCACTCCAAATGGCCATCATTCATATGCATGTTTTGGCTATCAACGTGTATGTAAGTTTAAAAAAAACACCATTTGAGCATTTGTAAGTGCATTTCATGTGTAAAATATAGCGAATCATGTTTTTTTTTTCTTATTTGACGCATGCGATTTCTACAAAGTACGAAAGAAATGTTGTCAAATACTATCATACTCCAAATAAAAGATCTCTCGAGGCTTGGTCTACAGTTTGAAATGAGATTCTCTGGATTCCAAATTTTGCCGTTCCCGTAAATATAACTTATTTATATCCGAGACTTGAAATATTTCTATTATTAATGATGCAGTTAAGCGGAATCAAAATTTGACAGCTTTTTAACCATTCTGTCGATGACCAAATGTACACCCCTTCATATACATAAACTTTAATTTTATTCGTTGTAATCGTTTTTAATGCAATCGAATTGTGGCTTGCATCAAAAATTTCATTGTAATAAGCAAATATTCCTCTTTTGCTATATCTGGATGGTAGGTTCTGCACCGGGAGGAACGATCTAAGTGCTGGTGGGTAACGTATCTTCAATCAATCTTTCACGTAGGGTTTATAAACATACGGCCCGAAAGCTGTCACACAATCGGGCTGTCCAAATTAAATGCACGCAGTCTAAAGTCCAATGCTCGCACTACAAAATATATGCCGCGAGTTCAAAATATGTGCAGCCAGTCCAAACTAAATTGTAAAACCCTCTAAATACCATTTTCGTATATATGCGTATGCGTATGCGTATAAAACCATGCTCATGTATAATTTATACGAAAAGCATTATAAACATCATTATTAGTAAATATGAGGTATGTAGACGTTCGATGACTTATGTATGAAACGTTGTTTACATAAGGAGAATTAAATAATTAAACGAAAATCTTCTTTACAACATGAATGTACTATATCGGCCGGGGTTATCAGAGTTATTCGGCGTTTTTAAATAAAATAAATGTTTCAATTCGTTTAAACCTCGGAAGATGATCCTCTATAGAAATAAAAAATGTTAGGAGATTACTGTATGTGCGTAAAACACTCTGATATTGATGGTGATTTATTTAGAAGTATGGCGGCCTTAGTGGCCGTATTGTCAGTGCCTAAGTCAGTGCACTGACCGACATTTTTGTTCTCTGGCCATTTTCTCTCTGTAGTTTGGCCTTATCCCGGGCTAAAGGTAATTTTTGTTGTTGCTCTTCTTAATACGTTACAATCATCGTAAAGTATAGTAGAGATAAAGCATGAGACTGACTCAATATAATGAGACATGCTCGCGAAGGAATAGACTGTGAACATATTTCTATGCGAGTAAAGACCTCCGACAGGTTTAATTTCAAAATATCCGACTCGAATTACAATTATCGAACGATGGATAATTGGACTATCCCCGATAAAGGTTGGAACACCGTTATCATCAACAATTGCTTATGTTCTAGAGATGAAGATTAATAAAGTCGCCAAATATTTGGTTCATAATCCCTGTTACAATAGGTACTCATGACGCAGTCAAGCAGGCAAGCAGAAGCAAAAAAAAAAAAGAGAAAAGCTACTCACGCTCTTTGTTGCGGAAGATCCTGCGAGGGTCGGAGGCACTGGTCGCAAAGAGGACGACATCGGCGCTGGCACTAACCAGGACGACGTGGCCCGGTTGCCTCCCACACCCGCCGCGGATGATTGCTGCTGCTGCTGCGAGCCGGTCGGCTGCTCGAGGTACATCTTCGCGCCGGAGCTACGGCCGCTGGCTCCGGTGCCGGTGGCGCCGGTACGGGCACACTGTGGCGTCGCGCTGAGCAGATCGTTCAGGATGTGTATGATGGTGGAGATGTCGCGCTTCGGCCGTCCGAACTTGTCCTGCAGGGCCGGGTTGAGGGTGCCGGAGAACGTGCCCGAGTAGATGCCCTTGCCGTGGTGCTTCATCGATTCGATCACCGCACCGGAGCTGATGCCACCGCGTCCGTGCGACGCTGCGGCCGCTGCCGATGCCGCCGCGGCTGAGGAGGACGCGGATGTGGATGAGGCGGAGGGCGCTGTAGCGGAGGATGCGGAAGCTCCCGCCGCGGATGACGAGGCCGCCGGGGAGGGTGTGTGCGCTGGGGCGGTGTGTGACGGTGTGTCGTGTTTCGCCTTGCTGGTGAACACCCGCTTGGACAGCTTGCGGAGCGTCTGCGTGAGATTGCGGGAGGCTTCGGCGAGGGCCGGATTCTCCAGCGAGCTGCTGCTGGCGGAAGCGGCCAGCCACTGGCTCGGGTCGGCGGTGTGTTTGCGTGGCGGACCCGTTCCCGCCCCCGCCACTTGCTGCTGCTGCTGCTGCGTCGGTACGCCACCGTTTGGATGGATTGCGGCGGGGTACGGTTCGCTCGCCTGGACAGTAGCCGCACCGGTGGGCCGGTGGGCCTTCACCTTGTGCCGGACGATCGAGTTCTGGGCAGTGCGGTGCAGGTTGCTCACGTCGGATGCTTTCGTGGTGCCGACGGGCCCGCTGTCGAAACGCCGACAGAGGCAGGAGGTCAGATTGGCGGATATGGGATCGGTGCAGCCACCAGCGCTGGTGGCGTTGGCGCTACCGGAATCGGAGCTTTCCGCCTGCCCGCCCGCGTCCGCATCATCCACGACCATCCGTGCCGACACCAGGTTGGAAAGCGACTTGATCGGTGACTGTGCGGACGTTCCGCCGGCGGGCGTGGTGGTGCCGGCGCACCGTGCAACATCATCGCCGACCAGATACACACCAGCTGGACCACCGTCAGGGCGCGATCTCGTAGAGACGACACGTGCGATGCGTCTTCTAACAGGATCGTCAGCCCCGGTGGCTCGCTTTGCGGCCGGTTCCTCGGTGCAGGGCTGCTTGTCGCCACGTGCCGCCGCTGCGAGTAGCTCATCGATCAGAACGCCTTGCGACGGACTGCCACGCTTACCACCAGAACCACGCGGCTGCGGCGATGATGGGGGCGGTGTTAGAGGTAGATTCACGCGCATCAAGTTCTCAGCCCCGGCGCTACCGCTCGGCTGCTGCTCCGCTTCCGGGCTGAACAATCGTTTCGCAACCAAACTTTTCGACCGTTGCAGTAAATACATGCCGCCGTTGATTTTGTCGTCACTCGCCGGTTGGTTTTCCAGCAGATAAACGGTGGGCGCCAGCGATCCCACCCTCGACGCCGATTCGGCGGGATCCTGAATCAACACTAGGTGGCGCGTACCGTCGGCGGTTTCCTTCGGGGACGGGCCTGCGCCCTCCCCGGAAGATCCGGCAGGCACACCATTAGCCGAAGCCATCTGTTCGCTCTCAGTCTGTGCCTCGGACGCACCCTGGATCAGCATAACCATGCCACCCTCCGACGATTGGCCGACGGTAAAGAAGGCGCCCTGCCCGGACGAGCTGGCCGGATCTTTTCTAGCGGGCGCCGCCTCTGGCGGATCCTGCAGTAACACATAGTGGCGGGCTTCCGGCGGTCGGTTATCGTGCGAGGAAGCGGACGCAATGACCGACTTTAGGTAGGTGCGCGAACTGCTCGCCTGATGAACGCCGCTCGCTAGCAGTGGCGCCATGGCCGTTGGGTGTTGCTTTTGCAGCGTTTTCCCGCCGCCCCCATCGACGCTCGGTTTGCCTGGTGCTACCAGCAACGAACGCTGCGAGGGAGCCGGATTTGCCGTGTCTCCCGGGTGGCCCACTTCCGGCGCTGCGGTCGCGGCACTGTTGCCGTCGCTTTCATCCGTCACGGTTGTGCGCTGATGACGTTGCAGATGCTGCTGGTAGTGGTGGTAACTGCAGAGGTGTGGCGCCGCTTGGTTTGGCTGCGTCGGACCCGGCAAGGACGTCGAGCTGCCGGCCGCGGAGGGCTTCACGTGTACGTTGGAGCCCGCCGGGTTGCTGCCACCGGTTACCGGGCGTCCACCCGCACCGCCTGCTATCTGCGACTGCGAGGACGGGTTGAGGGTGCTGAGCTGCAGCTGGATTAGCATCATGTGGTCGCCAAGCCGAACGCTCAGGTTGAGCGGACTTTTGCCGCTCAGAAAATCGTTCACCTGGTTATCGTTGAGCGATTCCAGTGCCTGCATGACCGTGTTTTCGGCACGCTGGGCCTGCAAAGAGAGCGCGAGATAGATGCACGAGACACCGATGAGTTGAGTGGACGGATCGATTGTATGATTCATCGATTTAGATTGAGCTACAGAAGCCCAGTTGGACAGACTATCATATGGTGATCACATTCGTATAAGCGTTTAGCAAAGGGATATCTAGTTTTCGCTAAACTAAAAATAACTTTTGTTTAGTTGTTCATTTGGTTTAAAAAGTTAATCAAATACGTCAAAACCATGTGAATTTAAGGTGCTCCTGCATGAGATTTAGATGCTATCTACGAGTATAACGCTATATATAAAGCCCTAGTAAGCTTGCAACGGAAAATATCAGTTTTTAGCGATATAACTATCAGGATTTGAGATACATCTATCTTCTACACCTATCAATAATTGCCAGTTTGCCGGATTTGTTTCAAACATTTATACATTTACTTTTCCTCTTCATTTTTGAGTTTATTTTCCCTTTTATCTTAACTAATCCTCCTGAAATAGGTATAAACCGTGTTTATAAGTACAAAATTGAATAACTTTTGAACGGATCAAGTCGCGCCAAACTTTTTTCGAAGATCTTCTTTGCAAATGTGCAAATGCTTAATATTTAGCTTTTCGTATGTTTACAGCAGCATATAACAATTAGATGAATTCTTAATGGAATCATTTCTGTGTTTCTGTATTTGGGGAAAGAAAATTTGGGGTACATTACAGCCAGTATCGAAAATCATTAATGAAATATCCGAAACGGTTGAAAAAGCTTGAAATAATCACATTCGCGTGTAAAAGCATTTTCGATCATTTGCTTTAATTTAAACATTGTATATTTTTCTCATATTACTGCATAGACTGATTCTATACCACCCTAGCCGTTCAGTCATGGTTAGGGCCACCAGAAGCACTGGTTGTTGTTATTTCTTATTTTAAGGCCATTTGCAACAACAACACAAGTCAATGATACATTGTTTTGGTTAAAAGTTATTCAAGTTTAAATTCATAGAAAACCCGACATTTGTCTTGCTGGGTTCTAAAACAATTATTTTTAGTCTTCCTTTTACCTCGTTTGTTTTCAAAAATATTCTCGAATAGAACCCGAATCATCATTAACATGCGGGATGAGTAATTTTAGAATAAATTTTGAAGGCAATTGAGTAATTGAATGTCTGCCTCATTCGATTGCGTTTTGACAGCATTCGACCATGATTTCAACAGACTTCTGTGGCATCTTCGGATGCTAATGTATGTGGTGCATGCTATAGCGATCGTACATCTCGCTTGCATTAGTACACTCTTCCCAGCAAGATAAACAAAAAAAAACAACGTGTGCGTACATACCAGCAAACCCGTTTCGACGTTCGGCGTAAGAATAATTTTGGAACCGTCCATCAACCCATTCTCGGACAACGTTCCGTCGTGAAGTTCTCTGAAACCAGCCAGAAAAGAATAATTAACATCACTTCTGTTGCACGGGTTGCTACCAATCAAGACACGTGGAAAGCACGTCCTACCTTTCGCGGTACAGCAAGCAGATGCGGTCCTTGGACACGGTCAGCCGCTTCGAAATCGTCTTCTTCAGCTGCTCGACCGTCTGGTCGCTGTTGGTACGGACGGAAAAATTGCGCCCGGTTGTGGTGGTGATTTCGAGCGTAATCGGTCCGCCCGCGCCACACCCAAACCGCAACAACCTGAAGGAGGAGGACGACGACGGTGCTCCGCTGCTTCCGGGGTCGCCATCGCCGCCAGCACCATTACCATTACCACTACCACCACCACCACTGCTTTTGGAATCACCGCTGGAACCAGCGCCACTACCACCGGGGATATCGGCCATACTGGAATGTGACAACAGAAGATAATGGGTTAACATAAGGCGGCGTCCATAAATAGCGTAACGCGAGAATTGAGAATATTCCTTCCCCTGCCCTGACATGCCCTTTCCCTGTGAGGATTATTACACAAATCTTCCCTACCCTGTTCCTTCTTTGAGCGTAACGTCAATTATGGAAGCCACCTAAACGATAAACGCATCCTACATTTCGAAAAGCCTCAAAAGAAATGATTTTGGCGACGCGAAAATTTTAGAACTTCTCGAAGGAAAGCAATAAAAGTTGTGCAACATTTTAGGACACCATTTCCTGTCTTAATTGGATATTATTTGCTCCTCAGGGAATCATCCTCATCCTAACCGGTTGAGTAGGCTGTAAAGCTAACGCATGTGAAGTTAAGGAGCAGAATTAATTTAAGCTGTCCTCCTTCGTAACGGTGCTTAAATTTTACGCTCCTGTATCAACGTCCCACCGATGCATAATCAAAGCTTTGGCTGCGCAGAGTCCTACCCTGGCAGCCCTGGAATAACGAACAGGGGATGGACGCGAAGCACGCTATGTAAATGTGCCTAGGGTTTGGGGAGGGTGTTTCACTCTGACCGGGATTGACCAGAATTTGAAGACTTTCCGACGCGTCTAGCGAGACCGGCTGAACAACACATACACACGCACAGGCTTGCATCACGCATCGCGACACACATCTTCGTGTAGGAGTGTGACAGCAAGCGGCCGAAAGCACAGGGGTCGGCAACCGTTTTTATTTAAACAAAAAATAAAGTACTACTGCATTAGGCTTTAGGGACTATTTAGGACTATTAGGGACTATTTAGGTTCGCGGGTGGTAAGAAAATAGAGAAGAGACGGGCGTCTCATCTGAGTTAATATGTTCGAGATGTTTTTATTAGTTTTATCTACTCGAAATTTCAAAACTGACAGTTTAGCATCAGAATTGAACCAACATCAGTTTTTTGGCTCTAGGAAAACGATGGCTAAAAAAATTTCACGTAGTTGTACATTCATTATACTGAAATTCCATGTAGTATATTCTATATATCAATCTAATTGCACTTTACATGCGCCCCTCTCTTCAACAAGCTTTCATCTCATGGTTTTAAGGTTGAATGAAGTTACAAAGGAATAGTGATAAGTTGAAGACTAGGGATGCTAAGTTTGATCAAAATAGCATCCCTAGTCTTCAAGATAATTTAAGTAAAGAACAAGAAGAAGGCATTTGTGTTCTTAAAACATTTCATCACTGTCCATTTAGCTTTATATCGAGCTATTGAGTTTGTAACAATATGATATTCAAGGTCTTCAACTCCAGTTGAAGATTCAGTTGCTCCAACTTCTGATCAAATTGAACAAATTGAATTAATTAGTATCATATACATTACGAACTGAAATGTACTCGAAGACCGGATAGAATCACAAAGCCTTTGCCGAGCCCTGGTCTTCAGGAAGAAAGAACGCCAGCCATCACCTGCGTCACTCTTAGATGAACAAACACACCACCATGTGACACACTCCAGCATAAGCGTGTAGGTGTGTGTGTGTGTGTGTGTATGTGGGTGCGTTTCATCTGGTGCCCATCGACGCTCACACAAACAGCCACACACGCACTCACTTCGAGCCGCCATCGCATTTCACCCTTCCTCCTTCCTTCGCCGCCTTACCAAAGCCTAGTCCCTGCCACACGGAGAGCAGGACAGACCTGCGTCCATGGTAACAACTTGCGACCGCACACACCGCCACAAAGTTGCGCGCATGGGAAGTACAACAAAAACGGAACGCACGCACCCCGTCCGACATTTTTATGCAGTCGGAACAACAAATGGCGGCGCCCGTCGAGCGGGTTTTGGGCAAACTTTGGGTGCATTGCGACGTTTCTATGTTGATGTGCCTCTTTTTGAATTCATTATTCCCATTTGCTAGGGCAGGAAATATATAGGCGAATCGAGCAGGATTTGTTTGCGAGATGATTCAGCCCGTCTTAAAAAAAAAACACATTTTACATGTAAAGAGAACGAGAGGGAGCGGGAGAGAGAGAGAGAGTTAGAGTCTGCAAGTCATGTGCAGGGAGTGAGGAGCTTTGTATTACAATAACCCATTGCAACGTTGTCCAACTTCAGTGAGAATGATGAGCACCTGCAGTAAGCATCTAATTTCAACTACTCGTAGCTCCAGGAACTTTCAAGGAAATTAGCTCAGCGAGAGGGCGACAAGGCCCGGTTCAAAGCAATTGTGTAATCGTATTGTTGTAATTCAAAGTGCATTTTGTTGCAATGGCTGAATCTCTCCCACACCAGGGCGGGAAGAGTGTTGGCATGATGATTTAACTGTATTCCTCAAACTTGTTCATGTGTGTGGGTAATGCACATCTCTTTTCCGCACGCACGCTTGGCCCAAAATGACCTGTTCTCGCACGCAGGTACGCGGCTCGAGAGAAAGATAGAAATAGAGAAAGAGCATGCTCATACACACACGCACACACACACATACGCGCGCAGACATAAATTTTTCGAACAATAAAAAGCAACTAAAGATGGTTTCCGTTTCGACGGCAAACTGATGGTCGTTCGCCCTGAAAGTGGTTGGTGGCGAGCGAAAAACAAAAAATTGATAGCTCTGCGGCGCTTTTATCCGGTTGATTGTTGTTCTTCATCGTCTCCGCACTATCAAAATGCACGAATTGCCTGTGTGTGCGTGTGTACGGTTGCTCCATTTGCTTACTGTGTGGCCTCACCGTTTTGGTTACGCTGTTTTAGCACACAAATTTCACACAAGAACCGAACGGCTTCGGCTTCACTGTAAGTACATTCAACGCGCACTTCACGGATGCTCTCGGCAGCACATTACACGCGACGACAAGCGCGGTGTGGTGGGGAAACAAAACGCGGATTTTAGGAACGGAACTCGGAACAGCCTTTCGCTCCAGCGGCAGCGCACACGCACAAACACGACCACCTTCACCGATTTTTTTTACAAGAAGAAGAAGTGAGAAGAAGAAAAGACAACAGAAAAAAAGGGAAATGTCATCTCCGTCATTCGCTGATTCGAGCAGTTTCGAGCTGCTCATCCAGCCTCCACTATGGAGGCGTGGGCGACCGGAACGAGGAATTCCGCCGGAGCGATTCGTTGGCCGGATGCAGGGAAAGTTGGTTGTTCGGGCTCTTGGAAGAAGGAGCATAAAAATCGCATTCGAGTTCGTTGTGCCCGCACATCAGGCCAAACGCTAGATATGGTGAAATTTGGAGAAATATTGCTCGCTCGAGCACTTTTTTGGGCAAGCAATCGTCTCGTAAAAAAAAACTCGCTGGAAAGACGAAGCGAAACGGTTTTCAATGAAAAATCAAGACCGAGATCAGGATCTCTGCAGTCCTTGAATATAAAAAGCTGTTAATTACAAGCTGTGTATATATAAATTTTCAAACTGATAGGCGAACTAAGGTAAATTGAAGTAAATGGCTGGTAGGTAATGAACAATAATCTTCGATCAGTTACACTGATGTGCCTCTGCCAACCATTTATGATCTTCATATTTCTATCACTCCATCGTGCTCAAGGTCAGACACATCCAACTACATATAAGGCAAGCTCAATGCAAGATTTGCAACATGGCAAAACAAGCATTTTTGGTATTTCACAGCGTGTTTAGTTCATCCATAATACGTTCCAAACATTGATGATGTCCTTTCGAACTATGACAATCCATCACCGGCTTACCTCTAGGCGCTTTGCATAAACTCTTCATAAACATATCGTAAGATTTATAATAACACATCTTATCGCTTTACTTCGTGCTTCTTCGTTTGGATTAAGCTTTTTTTAAGAGATGTGTTCGCTTTCAAATACATTGATCGAATCATAGCACCAAGAAGAAGTGTTAAACTTCTACCTTAGTTTCATTTTAATTTTCCTCACCAGAAATATTTAATATAATGTATTTTAAAAATATTAGCTTCTTAACGATGAGAATGAAAACTTATCTCAGCAACTGCATTCCATATTTCATCCTAAAAATAACGACTAGAACCAAAGATATTTGAGTTGCTAACTGAAAAAGAAACTTCGCTATAACGGGTCGAAAATAAACTCATATTCCATGCGCGATTGATCTTATTCTAAACATTAGACCTTTGATTGTTGTTGGCGGAAAATGGACACGCATAAAAAATCAATCAATTCAACAGGCTGGGGTTTTATTGAAATTATAGTAACATTACTCAAATTCGAACAAGGAAAATATCACACCCGTCTCTTGACCAGGATTTCATCGAACTGTTGCTTATGTTCCAGCATCACGAACCGTCGCATTGCTGAAAGAAGAGGGAAATAACTTGTTGAGATTTTGTTTTTCATAGCAATGTATGACTTTCGTAGGCACAAGCTTAAGCAAGGATACCAGAGGGTGCGGTGAGATTTGCAACATTCTCTTGGTCCGACTCGCAAATGCCGGGGGTGAATGTCCCGAACAAAACTTACCCTGCAACAGGTAGAACAGATGGGGCGCATCGAAACAGGTGAACAGCTTCGTGATGAATGCGTTAAAGTCACTGTCCCGGCTGTACTGTGCCAGTGCCTGCAGGAAGAGCTTGTACCGTTCTGCCACAAGCGACTGTTTGACCTCGCGCAAGAAGTCGACCCGATTCTCCGGTGCCGTCCGTGCTGGTGGTGGTGATGGGTTTGCTGCCACGGCCCGCTGCTCCACCTCCGCTTCCTCCCGCTCCCGTTTCACCGCTACTACTTCCTGCTTCACCGGATTATGTTCGTACTTGACCACGGCGTTCGGCACGATGATGAATTTTCGCTTTTTGCGCTGGCCGCTGTCGTTCGCTCCCAGCTCCGATGACAACGGCGCCGGATTCGACCCGTCGCTGCTCGGCTGTCGTTCACGTTTATGGATGGTAACGAGCCCCGGTTCGTTGAGGTTGATAGAGTGCGTAGCTCTGCTGACCTGCGTGATAAACGACTCGTTGGCCGCGGGTTTGTTGTCCTGGGAGCCACTGGGCCGTTGCAAGTACTCGCTGAGCCTAAACTGGCTGTACTGCGGCTGGCTGGGTGGTAATTTCACCATGGCCGCTCCCACGGCCCGGTTCTCCTGCTGCAGCTCGCGCTTGACCTCGACGTCACGCACCTTCGCCGGTCCGTCGCCCAGCTTACTCTGGGCGCGGAAAAAGCGTGAGAGCTCACCGATCACCTTGCCGAAGTTGGGTGCCCCACCGGTGGCACGGTCGTCGCGCAGATGGCCCTGTATCCACGACGAAAGCTGCGCCTGTTGGCGCGGGTTCTGGAAGCGTGAATCGCACAGCAGTATCGCCCCGTAGTCGTCCTTGTGCCGGATGACGCGCCCGATTGCCTGGTTCACGGCCCGGGACGCCTCCAGCCCGTACCAGTCGTTTCCGGTGATGAGTTCGTTCTCTTTCGTCCTGTTCCGGTCGAGATACTCCTTCTTCAGTACGACGCGCGCATCCATCATCGGGGGAAAGGGTAGCCCGGTGATCAGAACCGCGCGCCCGTTTGCGTCGGCGAAATCCAACCCCTCCGACACCTTGCCCCGGCACACGGCCATGAAGATGGCGCCCCGGTTCGCCGGTTCCCGCAGCCGCGCGTAGTACTCGCCCATGGTCGTGGTGAACGAGTCCTTGCCGCGCGGTTCGACGAAGATCGGCTTGATGCGATTTATCTGCGCCCAGATGCCGCTCGCTTGCCAATTTTCCGTGCACTGGTTGAGCAGCGGGTAGGAGGGAAAGAACACGAGCAGCCCGCCAGGGATGACCGGACAGAGCGACAGCACGGTGCGCCCGAGCGAGGCAATGTACTCGGGGTTGGAGCGGTTGCGGTAGCTGGAGTTCAGCTCCACCCGGTCCGGACCGTGCGATACCACCTTCACGTACACCTGGCTGCGGTCGATGATGTGCGGGTTTTCCAAGCTGACTGCCACCGGCAGCGCCAGCTCGCTGATCAGCGGGCGCAACGGGGCGAGCGTACCGCTCGTCAGGATGATGCTGCGAGTGCTGCTGTCCAGCAGCTGGCGCATGCCGAACCCCGGATTGAAGCACCAGAAGTTGAGCACCTTCGCGTTCGCTTTCGGCCCTCCCTTGGCGGGCTGCTTGGTCGCGGTCCAACCGTCCGCACGCTTCGTGCCCGCCGTCGACGACTGCTGCTTCGCCTCTTCCAGCTCGATGTGCAGCCGGAAGCTCCGCTCGACCGACCGGCAGTACTCGGATCCACTGCCGGCGTACACCACCTCCAGGAAGTCGGCCAGCGCCTGCAGACCAGCACCGCGTTTGATGAAGTTGCCCTTCTCCGACATGGTGGTAATGTAAGTGATCAGCGTGCCAAGCACCTGCAGCAGCGCGTTTACATTGCCGAACGTTATCTGCGGAGAGAAATGCATGGTGAAAAGCAACGGTGAGTAGCGATATGGGTTGTTTATCCCACCAAGATAGAATAGCAAATAGAACACGAAACGTAACTTTTATCATACAAGACATTGCGCCCTATTTCCACCAAAATCGAATCGAAAATGGAGTCGAGAAATGATTATTTTGATTACTGATCTCGATAAAAATTGCTATCACATATTCATTTGAATCGAGAATCGAATCAAAATCCCTTTCGACTGCAGAGAGCATTTCGAGAGATGCAACCCTACGCGCAGAATGAAAGGCATTGCAATTTTTATGTTGTGGTTGTACTTGTAAATGAATTCAAATGAAATGTGTTTTTTTTAAGTAAAGATTTTTCTAACAAAAAAGTAGAATAAATGGTTATAAACGTGGCATGATTACATTAATTCAATTCTTTCCACAAGGAGCAATAGAACAAAGCGGTTATGATGGTCAAGAAATATCGCAAAATCTTCTTTAATTTTTAGAGAAAAAATATAAATCTCTTTATTAAACAAAACATTTGCACTACTGCGTCCACAAAACGCCATTCTTTATTTTGTAGAGTATAAAGAGCACAATAACGCAAATTGTTCCAAGTCTGCTTTTGCAGTAGCAAATCAATAATTCTCTGATCTCGGTTTAATATGAAGGATTAAAAAAGTAACAGCAAGCAGGAGTTCAACCTTCTAATAGGAAACAAAATACAAACAAAAGCAAAATACATATATACAAAATACAAACTATGTTTTTTGGCACATAACTATAGTTTCGTGCAACCATCGACGAGATGATCAATAAAGTATCAATTAAGATCAATTAAGTAATATAACATAATTTCTTATAATTACCCAGCACAGTATCTTAACATGATGAAGGGTATGATTGGCTATTAGAAAAGATAATCTAACAGGGAATTTCGTTCAGTTGAACGAAAGTCAAATGAATGGACTGACTATTCAAGTTCAAGTCAGTCAAATGAAAAGAGAAAACTAATGTTTTAATATGATCATTGCAAGGTTTCATTATCAGGGAATAATTGTCTGAAAGACACTTTCGTGCTTCTCAAACCGGCGTTTGAATAAGAAGATATTCTATTCAGGCTACGATAGTACGATACTGCCTATGACTATTCAGGCTACGAGTAATAACTAAGTAAAAAAAAGCCAGGAATGGTAGGATAGATGAGTCTATTCCGAACCAACTAAAGGAAGAATTTGAAACGAATACTCCAGCAACACCGAGAATACCCTTGACATGAACAATCACTTACGTTTGCCTTCTCCAGCAGACTGTAGATGTAGTTGCCCGGGTGCGTGGTGCTGGACTGCGAGAAAACGGTCGGCAGCTCGTCGATCGCCTTCTCCACGTTGAGCAAAATTTCCTTCAGCAGGCACAGATCGTCGAGCGTAAATTCCTTTTTGTCGCCGTCGTCGTCGGTATCGAAGGCGCTCGCCCCGCCGGCATCGGTCATCGATTTGATGATCCCAGTCGTGTCCTCGATCGCGAGCGCCACATCGGTCGAGCGAATCTGCGTCGAGCCGGACTGCTCGCACATCTTCTCCACGTTGTGCGCCTCGTCCAGGATGATGACGCTGTTCTGCACGACCAGCCCGTTCGCTTTGCGTGCTTTCGCGTCGAGCAAATAGTTGTACGGCATGAACAGCACGTCCGCCTGTTCGACCAGATCCTTGGCGAGAAAGTACGGGCAGGCCTTCAGCTTACGGCCGACCGTGACGAGGTCCTCAATGTCCAGGACGGGCTGCGACGTCACCTCCGGTCGGTCCTTCATCCGCTCCACGCGGCTGTGGAAGGTGCACGTGTGCGACTTCACCTTCTGCCGGCAGAGGTGCGTTTTCGCCGCGTTGCCCCCGTCCACCTGCACCACGTCCGGGTGTATGCAGAGCTGTTCGCGCGAGCCGAGCACGACGGCACGCACGAAATGATAGCTTGTGTTCTTCAGCTCCTGCATCGCCTGCGACAGCTGGGAATGTGTACGGGAGGCGTAGACGATTTTTACCTTCGCATTCGCGCGCTCCTGCATCAGGGCATGGGCCTCATCCGGGGTGAGGTTATCGTTTTTGACGTTGCTCAGCGCCAACGGTTGGTTCAATGTGTCTAATGTTCCCGCCGGGGAATGTTGTATCTGAAATAAAATAACATAAAAAACAGAGCGCCATTGAGCCTACACAGAACCAAAACACACGCCGATACATGTATTTTCAAGTACGTTTCGGGTACCTTCGACTTCATGGAGAGCAACCAGGCCAGGGAGGAGCAAAGCAGGCTAAGGGTTTTGCCCGTCCCGGTGGGCGATTCTAGCACACCGTTGCTTCGGTTTTGCAGACACTCGATCACCTTCGCCATGTAGTTTTTCTGCAGCTCGTACGGTTCGAACGGAAACTGCACCGGTACGCCGTTTATTATGTATTCAGGCATTGCGGTGATTGTCTGCGGGTTTGCTTAGTATCCGATATAGGTAGGATGTAATTCGATTACAAAAAATATGTCTCGAAACGGTTAAATCTTCATATTTGTGCAACTGTTCTGATCGAATCCGATAAGAACAACTAGCTCAAAATAACCACAATGCACAAAATCGCGCTCTTTGCAATGACAGCAACTTGTATTCGCTTGCAGTTGGGTTGTTTTGGTTGGTCTTTCAACCAGCTGTCAAAAGTCTTTCTGAACCTTGCTTGCTTGGGGTGGTGAAGACAATAATGGATATACAACTCTTGAATATTCCTGCAGATTGTTTAAAAATTACAAAATTACACGAATCCGCTAGAAATTTCTTTAGTGCTATTAATATTGCAACTTTGTTAATTTTTACCCCGATATATGCCTATGTTTGTCTGTTGCTGATTATATCTCTGAGCAGTACTTTTTGATGATGAGAAAAATCAAATGAGCTGATCTAGAACTATCTCAATATTTAAGTAGCGGAAATTACCAGCTATCGCTGCTTGCATATAGCAGCATGTAAAGGAAATGTTTCTATAACATACACACGAATAAACTACTTAGAAGGAGCCAAATAGATGGATGGTATAATTTTTTTAAAGATCGGACAGGTAGTGATGACGAAAGAATTATCCCAATATAAAATAACTTTATTAGGTTATCATGCTTCGCAAAGCATGGGCTCTAGGTAGAGCAATACAAATGTAAAAAAAATCAATTTCCGTAAAAAAGGTCAAACTTTACTGTGATGGGTGAGTGGTAAACCACTCACTTCGTCTTTTTGGCTAGAATTTCATCAAACTGTTGTTTATGCTGCTGATTCACGAACCGTCGCATATCTGAAAGTTTAAAAGACACAATTAGACACAAAGTTGCGAAAAAAATAATAATTTAAGATAAGAACACAATAACACAGATACATTCAACGATTGCATTTATAAATGAGATAGATAATTAGATAGAAATTCGTGCATAGACCCTGGCCAGTATTGTGAAGGTTATCTACCTTTGGTTAAATATATAGAAAAAACTAAATACAACTTACCCTTAAAGAGATGCAGTACAGACGGGGGTTCAAAGCAGATGCACAGTTTCATGATGAATTGGGAAAAGTCTTTGTCGCTTTGGTACTGCAACAGCGCATCGAGAAACAATTTGTACATGTCTGTCTGGAGCGACTTCTTAACCCTGCGCAGAATTTCGATCCGACTTTCCTGTGCCGTTCGTGGTGATGGTGAGTTTGTTTTCTTCTGATCTTCTGGTGATTTTGTTATATTACACTGAGGATCGCTATGTCGTTTCGCTGCCGTTTTGGCGAGTCTCTTCTCTTCTTCATTTGGTTTATGCTCCAGTTGGCATTTAGATGCTGATGCAGAGATTCCTTTATTCGCATCCACCTCGAGCGTATTTTCACCGTCGCAAATAAGTGCGGCAAAGTTTTCCCATTTCATTTGTTGTGGCGGTGGTGTTGAGTTTACTGTCTTCTGTTTCTGCTTGTTCTGCTTTACAAAAGTTTTCTTCTGTGACGCTTTTAACCTACTCTCCTTCAGTAGCACTTTCGGCTTGACGGGAGTCTCCTTCTGTGGCACTTTCGGCTTGACGACAGCTTCCCTCTGTGCCACTTGCGTCTTGACGAGAGGTTCCCTCTGTGCCACTTGCGTCTTGACGAGAGCTTTCTTCTGTGCCACTTGCGGCTTGCAGAGATTTTTTTTCTGTGCCACTTCCGGGTTGAAGTGAGTTTCTTTTTGGGACGCTTCCGACTTGAAGAGTGTTTCTTTTTGTGACGCTTCCGGCTTGATGAGAGATTCCTTTCGTGGCGCTTCCGGCTTGAAGAGAGTTTCCTGTTGTGGCGCATCCGGTTTGAAGAGTGTTTCCTGTTGTGGCGCTTCCGGCTTGAAGATAGTTTCCTTTTGTGACGCTACCGGCTTGAAGAGAGTTTCCTTTTGTGACGCTTCCGGCTTGACGAGAGTCTCCTTATGGGTTACCATCACCGGTTCGTGCATAACCGATTTGGAGTGGCTGCTGATGGTAGATGCTTTCGACACCTGAGATGATTCACGATTCGTCAGCAGTTTTCCGGTGTACAGCTTATTCACCCCGACTTCGTTGAAGTTGATCGATTGCGTAGGCCGCGACATCTGGGTGTGGAAAAGCTCCCTTGCTGTCATAAAGGAAGTCTGACAGGCAATGGTCGACGGTGGGATCAGGTAGTCGCTTAGGCGAAATTCACTGCAGAAGTTATGCTGCGGAGCCGCAACGTTTGGCTTCCGTTTTTCACGTGTCTTTTTAGTCTTGCTCACATTGCTCGCCGTTGCAGCACTGTCGCACGATTTATTCTGTGCCCGGTAGAAACGGGACAGGTCACCGATCACTTTGCCGAAGTTGGGTATGGTTGGATCTCTCGTGGCACGTTCATCACGCAGATGGTCCTGTATCCACGAAGTGAGTTGTACGTGTTGGCGCTTGTTTTGGAAGCGTGAATCGCACAGCAGTATCGCCCCGTAGTCGTCCTTGTGCCGGATGACGCGCCCGATTGCCTGGTTCACGGCCCGGGACGCCTCCAGCCCGTACCAGTCGTTTCCGGAGATGAGTTCGTTCTCTTTCGTCCTGTTCCGGTCGAGATACTCCTTCTTCAGTACGACGCGCGCATCTATCATCGGGGGAAAGGGTAGTCCGGTGATCAGAACCGCGCGACAATTTGCATCGGAGAAATCCAATCCCTCCGACACCTTGCCCCGGCACACGGCCATGAAGATGGCGCCCCGGTTCGCCGGTTCCCGCAGCCGCGCGTAATACTTGCCCACAGTCGAGCTCAATGATTCGTTGCCGCGCGGTTCGACGAAGATTTGTTTTGTGCGATTAATCTGCGCCCAGATACCGCTCGCTTGCCAATCTTCCACGCATTTGTTAAGCACCGGGTAGGAGGGAAAGAACACGAGCACACCGCCAGGTATGACCGGGCAAAGCGACAGCACGGTGCGACCGAGCGAGGTAACGTACTGAGGGTTAGCGCGGCTGAGCTCGCTTGAAATTAACTCCACCCGGTCGGGACCGTGTGAAACCACCTTCACACACACTTTGCTGCGGTCGACGATATGCGGATTCTCCAGCGTCACCTTCACCGGTATTGCCAGTTCGCTGATGAATGGCTCCAACGGTCCGAGCGCGCTGCTCGTAAGGATGATGTTGCGGGGGTTGGCGTCCAGTAGCTGGCGCATCGCAAATCCCGCATTGACGCACCAGAAGTTGAGTACCTTGGCCGTCGTCGCGAAGTCAACACGTTTGTCTACTACAGTGCCACCAGACGTCGACTGTACCTTCGCATGCTCCTCAGTCTCGATATGCAGCCGGAAGCTGCGCTCGATTGACTGGCAGTATTCGGTACCGTTGCCTGCGTACACCATCTTCAGAAAGTCGAACAGTGTCTGCAGACCAATAGCGCGCTGCTCAAACCTGCCCTTCTCGCCAAGGATGTTGTAGCGTGTGGTCTGCCAAACGAGTATCTGTAGCAATTTATTTACGTTGTCAAATGTTATCTGCGAAATAATGCGGTAGAGGTTACGCATTAGAGCAAAATGCATTCATCAATATTACAATATTTCCAAATCACTTTGTCCACCTACATTCGCTTTCTCCAACAACCTGAAAATGTATGTGCCATTGAGGGTGGTCCCGTTCGGCGACGAAATGACCGGTATCGCGTGGATCTCCTTCTGCAGATTGAGCAAAATTTCCTCCATCATAAACACGTCGCTATGCACTATCTCTGTTTCCTCCTCACTATCGATTTCCTCAGCATCCAACGTCATTGTCATGAGTGCAGTGGTTTCCGATATGGCCAACGCCACATCGGACGACCGTATCCGCGTCGAGCAGGAGTTCTCGCATATCTTTCCCACGTTGTGCGCCTCGTGAAAGATGATGATGCTGTGGCGCACGTCCAGCTCGTTCGATTTGTGGATTTGTGCATCGAACAGATAATTGTACGACATGAACAGCACATCCGCGGATTGTATCAGCTCCCTGGAGAGGTAATACGGGCATGCCATCAGCTTGCCGCCGACCGAGACAAGATCCTCAATGTCCAGGATGGGCTTGGCCCTAAACTCTGGCCGATTCTTCGTCCGCTCCACACGATTGTAGAAGCTGCACGTGTGCGATTTCACCTTCTGCTGGCAGAGGCTGCTTTTGGCCGCGCGGCCTCCGGCCGCCTTCGCTACGTCCGGGTGTGTGCAGAGCAGATCGCGCGAACCAAGGACCAGGGCACGCACTGGGAAGTAGCTGGTGTTCTTCAGCTCCTTCATCGCCTTCGACGCCTGGGTATGCGTCCGGCAGACGTAGATGATTTTCGCCTTTACATTCAGCCGCAGTTCTTCCAGCATCGTCCGCTGGTTCGGAGTAAGCTCTATGTTTTCTGCGTAGAGGTGCGCCATCGAATTGCGATATGTGCCGTGTGCGCTCACTTTCGTACGTTTCTCCTGGAAGAACAAAACCAACCGTAAAATCAGACTAGGAATGATTTTTTATTCTCGTCGATCGATCGGGCACCTTCCATTTTTCGTTTGCCAACCAGCCCAGGGTGGCGCAAAGCAGGCTGAGCGTTTTGCCCGTCCCGGCGGGTGATTCCAGCACCGCGTTCTGGCGTTTTTGCAAGCCCTCTAACACTTTCTCCATATACTTTTTCTGCGGCTCGTACGGTTCGAACGGAAACTGCACCGACACGCCGCGTATGTCGAACGAGGGCATTTTTGCATTGCCTGCGGTGCTTTTTAACTACTGGACTACCAACAAACAAGGCGTTTGGCGAGTACGTTCTTTTCTGCACTGGTGTAGAATTTTCACGCTTTCGCAGGAGATATTGTTTGAACCTGCTCCAAGAAACCGTTCGTACCAATACAATAAGGGAAATGGCGCCCTTTGCAACGACAGCAACGTGTGTGTGTGTGATTTGTGGTATTTTGATCGTTGCTCAAGCGTCTGTCAACAATCTCTATTCACCTTGACTGGCTACACTGGTGGCATAAATTTTCAGTACGGACTTTTTTTTTAACATGCATAAAGGTGTAGAATACATGTTATAAAACTTATTTAGTTGAACAGATGAAATCGCTTACGACGATGTGAAACATTCGAAAACTTTTGATTCCGTCGTACACCGAGATCGCACGGGTCCAAATACTTACAGCACATCCGGCAAAACGGCATGCGACGGATCAATGGCCACTACCACCATCATATTCTATGTTACATTTTAATTACAGAATTCCTAAACTCATCTCTCATCTGAGAAAATAAATACGCCTCTGAGCAGAAGAGAATAATTTCTTTCCATCATCAAAAACCTCACAGAAACCACATCTGACGAAATTCGAATACATGTTGCTCTATTCTACTTCAATCATTTCATTCAGAAACATCACTACCATCCGCCGGTAGCTTCTCCTCTGGCACGTGCTCCTTGCGATTAGTTTACGGCGATCCGATGGTCCGATGGCCCGGTGGATTTAGGCTGGATGATTATGTACAGTGATCCTTTTTCCTCGCCATCCTAATGCTGATCGTCATCAGATCGTTGATTTAAAAATAATAATGCTTTATGTTTGTCCGTGAACATTTTCATGCGAGATCCCGCATTGCGCTTCATCACCGCCCGTGCTTCCGGCAGATCATCGCAGAGGCATTTAATAACTACGGCACAAGAAAGGAGCGTTAGATTTTCACTCATACAACCCTTAGCGGTCCTAGAAATACTTACAACGATTCGATGATATCTTTAGGTTAAAAACTACGTAGTATTTCATGGCTCACTCGTGGGGAAGTGTGACACGAACTCAGTGGGAAGAACTTAACGGACCGTTCACGTTCAACGTTGGATGCAAAATGCCGCTTTTCGCAACCAATGTGTACTATGCTCAATATTTCTTCGCACCCGGAGCGGTTTGCATACGGGCACGGCAAAAATACGATCATAGTAGGCGCGTTTCTTTGGCGGCGATGGTTCAGTTGCCTAGCAACGCTCATAGATGCCTGCCGTCGCTGAACCAAGTTCGGGCAGACAGCCGCCATTTTCACCGGAACGGATCCATGGTGTTCAGCGGCTTCTTGTTGCTCGAAGTGTGCTGCACGTTTATCCTGCCGTTCCTGAGCAGCTGACCACTATGGTACCGGTGGCGAAACATGCTGTTTTCACACGAAGTTTTCCACATTCTCCTACAACGCTGGACATTTATGTTACCACTATGTTTGAGGTGTTTCAAATCGCTTAAACAGTTGTCAAATAAGCCGATCTATAGTCTTATCATATATGCGAATCGATTGCTGGATGGGAGAGGAGAGCTGGCAACTATTTCTTTTCTAGAAAAGAAAACTAAGAAATGCTAATCGACAAATCTTTATTCAACTTCTCTATTCAACATTCTAAATGGAATATTCTGTATTCAACAACTACATCACAAACTGGAAACAATGTCGTCTTCACCATGAGACAAACACTTTCATCATGGGAAAGCTCAAAACTGGTCGTAGGATTCGATTATCCTAATGAATCTTGAAATTACCCGATCGAAACTGAAGCAGTTCTTAGAACATTACAACCATTAAAACCAAAGCTTAGGAAGGCTATTAATAATAGTGCACGAGAACCGAACGTTTCTTGAAAGATCCGCATTTAATATTTCACCGAAGAAAGTTCGTTTGTTTTGATAAGTAATATATTATTATATAATCTGAAGCAAGCAGTTTTACAGTTTGATATAATCAGTATTTAAAATCGTACAAAAATATTTTAGCATATATAAACGGAATGGAATAGAATTCACAAAGCCTCTCACCTAAAGCCCCCCACCTCGGAAAACCCACGGCTGGCTCTCTTTTTTCTTCGGTGTATGCCAAGCATTGTCACGTAAGATGTCGAAAAAACTTCCATCATCCATCATCGTCTGTCCATTGCGGATGTGCTCATGGAGTTTTCATCAAACTATGGATCAAACTATGGAGATTTGATGCTACATTGAAACCATTTGCCGGTAGCGTACTTGAGATCACCTGTGGATAGGATGGGCAGTAATAACAATGAAATATTCACGAAATACGAAATCGTAAATGAGATTTACCATTCGATTCCCTTTCCCTTCTTTTCATCATTGTACGGTCGTCGTCTTCAGTACTGTGTGTAGCACAACTGAAACATGGTAATATTTATCTTAGCTTAATCTGTTTCAGAGGGTCTGACTACGCTAGATAGTCTGTATCTTAGCAGGTACGACATCTTCCGCTGTGCACCGGAGCAAGCTCGCTGCTCGTAATAGGGTTTCTGAGGCGCAAAGAGATTCTTCATCACAGCTCGATCCTCATCACAGTCGTACTGGTATGCAGCTGGAAGATTATTGTTGATGAGTCTTCCGCGCTTCATCCGTTATGTGCCGGCGCCACCCAGAAACTGGCTTGAATGGTGTAATTTTTGTTCAGATGGATTATTAAAACCAGCTCGTCTTCGAATACTTTTGCACGTAGAATGCACAGAAACTCACCTTGATTGAAACTGCTTAGAAAAACTTCCAACGGTGATGTTTCTTTCACTGCACCTTGGCAGGCTGCGTTCCTTCCGTGGTTTCATTTTTAACATTCGATCGGCCGCGAGCTCAGATAACATACGATTACTGTGGTAAATTGTGCACTTTAGTAAACGAAAACAACATTTGCCGGCAATGTTTTGTTTTTTTCTTCTGTTTTCTGAAAGAATAGTCCGGCATATGGGAAGAGAAAGAGAAAGCAAATCCAAAACACAGTCGCACAGTAGCGAACCTAGGCGGACAACCGTGGAAGCGCTCCGTCATTCTGCTCGACAGCTGCTCGAATCGTGCAAAATCGAGCGGCTGAGAGTCACAGAGTAGGAATTCGACCACTTTGGTGCTGCCAGCGATTCTCGTTTGCTGTAGTGCAGCTGGGCACGGTGCTGCCGTTTTGGAGACCCAATTATCTCAGATTAGAGTGTTTTCCTACGGTGGAAAACGCATCCACGCAGCCCCGTGCGAAGAAGCGTTTTGCCGCGGGCGTAATTCCGAATCACGATATCGTGCGCTGCGTGTGGATCGCCCGTAGGCGGTGACTGTTTTTCTCGTGCTTGTGTGCGCACAGCCCAGGCAGCAGAAGAGGCAGCAGCAGCTTAGGGCAGTGTTTATTAGATTAGAAGAGACGAAATTCGGTGCCATTTATTGCAACGGCTTGCACGCACTTCCACGGGCTAGCGATTTGGACGTTATACGCGGTGATTCTTTGCGTGGGAAGCGGGTGGGAAGCCAGAACACTAGCTCACCGCCCCGTTCGCAGTTGATGCTGATCCGAGAAGCAGACACTCCACCGTGTGGGCATGCCGCTGTCATCGGGTGCAGTTCCTGAACGCTTCCCGACGATGTGACCGTGTGGAGTGCAAACGTGTGTTCCGTATTGCAGCGAAAACGAGCAGCCAGCTACGCGCCAGCGTCGGGTGTAAATAGCTACGACGTCGCGTGCGCCCGAGAATCGTCCTGTGCGGCGCGAATTCAGCAATCAAACACATCGCAGCACTGCAGCACAGGTTGCAGTACGTGTGCAGTGGACGCAGCAACCGATCAACGCCAATCAATCACACCAAACGATCTCCGTGGCCGTCGCTGCACAGGACAGTGTACGTGACGCACGACGCCACAGGAAACCGCCATCGTTCCGGCCCCGTCCCAAGATCGTCGGTCCGTCGTCATCGTTCTCACATGGCTCAGATCGATGAAAATGGCTGTGCCGGAGCTGGACCGGACGGACAGCATGTAAGTTCCGGTGATACATCCCCGCATTCCGCGTTTTGTCGCGCACAATTCACTGATTAGCTCGCCGGTGTTAATCGAGCGAAGGCTCTTATCGATCCCCTCCCGCCCCGCCCCTCCACGTCACCGCTGCTGCTGCTTCAACCAACAATCGGTTCTTTAACACCCTCTACACCCTGGAAACACTGGACTCGATAACAGTTGCGTGTCTCTGGGGGTGGTGGCGGCTTGTGCAGTGGGTACGGGCAAAGGGCCCACAAATTACTACCCCAATGAGTCATCCTTTCCACGCCATTCCGGTTGCGGAGACTGAACAGGGCGACAGCAAGTGTTCCGCCTGCGGACACTGCTACTGCTCCGGGGCTGCGGGTACACCCCCTGGTGCTCTTTCTTTCCTTCACACGATAAAATCGATTGACCATTCACATTTGACATTTACAGGAAACGCGGGCTGCACACGAAGCCACTGCACAACGCTAATCACATACACATACACACACATACACAAACACCCAACACAGAAAACATAGCATAACAACAACACAACAAGAAAACGCACCCAAACACGGGCTTCCGTACCAATTTTTTTTTAATGCCCCCGTCTTCCCGCTGGGCTTTCTTTGTCCTGGAACACGCAGGCCCGCGTCGTACGTTTCCGTACGAAGACGCATGACGGCACGGAATGACGAAACCGGCGGCGATGAGGATGACCGACGGAATACATTCTAATAAATGGTGCAAATTGTTGTCGTTCGCCGCCTGTACTCGGCGCATAGCCACCCGGCACGACTGTTGAAGGCTGCGAACATTGATGGAAGCCCCCGGGATGAAAACCCCAAAATTAATCCGTGTCTGTCGTCGACGAGATTTTGGTGCAAACTTGATTTTGGAGTTTTTACACAAAACAAATGTTTATTTTGGAATGCAAAAAGTTCATAAAATATGAATAATTAAATGAAGTAGTTTCGACAGCAAACTTCCGTTATGCAAACAGAACACAATGCGACTTTAGTAGCAATTAGCACTAACCTTACGGAGCAATGATACTCGGTTAATCGATGCTTGGTAATTCTATTTAAGAACAAATATGTTGTTTTTATATCTATTTTCATTTTATACACAAAAATAGCATATATCAACTACGCCAGGAAGTTAGCAGGCTATTCAAACAGCGTACAATGCGACTTTAGTAACAATCAATGCTAGCCTGCACCTGCAGCAAAACATATGTGAACCGGCATTTATTTGTGTATTTATATATTACGGAAGTAGCCGTATTGACGAGAACCGGCATTTACTTGCACAAAAAACGGTTATTTGAATAATTGTACGCTTAAGCTTACATCGTATAACATGCTCAAAGTCGAAGTCGAAGTTTTTAAGGTTTGTGCGGGTGCAAATATTCGATAAGTTTAGCTAGAACGCACAAAACGTCCAACCTCTTGTAACTCTCTGTTCCCTCCTCCACAGTCGCTCGATGGAACGTACGCGCTGCGGATTAAGGTGGTCGCCGGGCTACAGCTGGCCAAGAAGGATATTTTCGGCGCTAGGTAAGCTCTCGCCCACCCTCACCCTCGATACGCAAACAACCGCCGAACCCCCCACCCCGGCAGCATATCTAATTAATTTGCAATTTTTGTTTCGCTGTTTGCTCGGCAGCGACCCGTACGTGCGCATCGACGTGAACCTGATCAACGGTGACGCGACCGTCCAGTCGATGTTTACGAAGACGAAGAAGAAAACACTGCACCCGAAGTGGAATGAGGAGTTTATCCTGCGCGTGCAGCCGACCGAGCACAAGCTGGTGCTGCAGGTGTTCGACGAGAACCGGCTGACGCGCGACGACTTTCTCGGCATGGTGGAGCTGTCGCTCGAGGATCTGCCGAAGGAGCGACCCGGCGTGGACATACCGATCCGAAGCTACCCGCTGCGACCGCGCAGGTCAGTTCGGTACGCTTGTGTTTTTTTTCATTTCTGTTTATTATTTTCTGTTCTATTTGTTTTCGTTCCGTTGCGGTGTTATTTGCGGATAATGGGTTAGCCGTTTGCGAAAGTGTTTTTTTGTTACATGCTCGGTTTGGTTTTCGTTTGTTTGTTTTTTGTTTGTTTGAAATTTGGTTTATCGATTGATACTACACGGTGGTGGAAAGCACTACAGTCAGATTTGAAGAATTCACAGATAATCAGAGTAGTCTCAAATCTATTTACTTCTAATATCATTACCTATCAAATGCGCATCCCACATTTGTTAGCTCAGGCTTCAATACTGATGCCGGATAAGTGATAAGTACCAGTGTATAAATATAACACTGTTGAGAGATCTCATTAGTGTCTAAAATTTGCAAAGTTATTAAAGGATGAACATTAACGGTTAAAGTGACCGCTTTCGGTATAAATAGATATAGCACAAACGTTCGGTTACTATGGTGTTAAAAGGAATGTCGTAATTGTTTAATTGGTAATAATTATTTGGAGAAATATTTGGTTAATATGCGAAAATTCTGATCTGTTCGATTTTCCCAGCGGTGCTAAAGCTCCATCTTAATCGATACACATAATACAGTTCTTGACATAACTATACGACCACCTGTTCTTTAAAATAAAACGATAATTTGACAGGATAGATGGAGGATAGATGGATAGATGCCTCTACTCAGTTGTAAATATTAAAATAAGTCTTTCAATGATTTCCGAGACACATAATCGTTATTTGTGTTATTTTTTTTTATTTCTAAGTATGACGGCCTTGGTGGCCGTATTGTCAGTGCCTAAGTGCTTTGTTTTTGTTTGTTTTGTTTTATTACTTACAACTTAGTAAAACACCACCTTAACCTATCTTTTCAAGTTTTCGTTTCGATCTTTGAAACAGGTGGTAGTATAGTTATGTTGCGGACTGTAGTAGTTGCTCCCAAGTAGAGCCGTGCACCCGTATTAGTATTGAATTATTTAATTATAATCTGTCTTTATCTTTCCACCGATGTCACATGCTGCACCTGCTGCCTGCTGTTCATCTGCTCCTGCAGCGCACGCTCGAACGTGCGCGGTGAGCTGCAGCTCTACCATGCGTTCATCGTCGATCAGGACACGAACGAAACCGACTGGGAGATGATCGAGTCCAGCACGGTCCCTACCGTAAGCAGCGCGTCACGCCGTGCGCGTCAGGTTTTTCGAGTGGACTGATCCGGCAGGTACGTCTCGTTGCAGGTCACCAGCACGCCACGCACCTCCACCAGCAACAGTACCACCACCCACGAGCTGCCCCAGGGCTGGGAGGAACGGCAGGATGCCAACGGACGCACGTACTACGTCAATCACGTCGCCCGATCCACCCAGTGGGAGCGGCCAACGGCAGTGTAAGTTGCACCGAGGGGGCATATGCACGCAAGCAGGTCGCACGAAACGCTAACACCACATCTTCCCTCGTTTCGGGCAGGCCTATGGAAACGATCGCGGAAAGTGATATGGACGTTGCATTCCAGCGGCGCGTACACATTAGCGTAGACGACAGCGCGACGGTAAGTACGCGGGTACTGGCGGCTAATGCGGGTGGGTTGGCTCGGCTTATCTCCGCCGGGCCATGCATGCGCAACACCGGAGCGAAAGGGGCATGTTGTCGGTCTCTTCTGTTGCATGCCCGGCGTGCGGAAACCGTACCTACATACACGTCGTTGTTTGACTTCTTTTATTTTTCGCCACAAATTGTGTATCGAAACGGAATCGCAAATTCCCAAAAAACCGCTCGAAAGGATATGGACAACATTAGCATCGATAACGATTCGTTCGATAATATGGAGGAGGAGGAGGAGGACGAGCAGCAGGTGCGCGGTTTGACGGTAACGTCTGCCGGGGTGGCCGTCATTGAGGAGCAGGCCGGCGTTGCGACCGTTCCCACCACCGACACCGACGTCAACGATGAGGTCGGGCTGGACGCGCTGGTGGTTAGTGTGGCCACCAGCACCGCCAATACCTCGCCGGAGCGCAGCCCCGAACCCTCCATCACGGAGTTTCTGCTCTGTGGCGACGCATTAGAGGTTACTGTCTTACACGTACGCCCTGACACATGCGCACCGTTCACCGTGTTGCTGCACTGTTGTTTGCTTGTTTGCCCCCAAAACTGCGTTACATAGTGTAGAATGGTTTGGCGCATTTGGTTGTTTCTTCTGGTACTGGGATGATCCGGTATGGCTAACGCTATTCTTCTTGCCATTCCTCCGCTAGACCCGTTTCTTTTTAACTAGCTCCAAGTTTGTCCTTAGTCCGATCAAGTTTGTTCCACTCTGCTCCACCTGCAACTGCGCTATGAGCGCCTAACGACGGTATAAGATTGACTGTCGTGTTTGAGGACAAATATTAACATTGCCAATTTCACACAACTGTTTCTTTTCTTAATACAGCGCCTCAATCGCCAAATTGAACACCTCAAGCCATTGCATTTATGTATTTGCGGGCGAATTTTACGTTACGTTAGTTGATATGAATAAAATTTGTTCATCGGTTACTATTTCTACACCTTCCAGTGATGCACACACAAACGAATTGATAGAAATGGGTCACCAATCGACACAGAAGTCAAACAAGTATCGTAAGTCATGCATTATACAACTTCAACTACAAGCGACATGGTTGTATTGTATCATGAGAACGAAAATAAGCTGCTGGAAACACAAAAACTGGCTGAATATCGACTATATATCGAATTTGGATGTTCTTATTATCTTTAAAGGTTAAAAATTGCACATCACCGTGCGAACACGTAGCAAGAGAAGAAAGGTTGGTTCAAACAAAAGGCAATGTCAGCAAATTTTATACTCTCATGAAATTCCTCCTGTTGTTGCAAGATTTGTTAATGCACAAATGGTTCCAAACTATTTGGAACAAATTAATTTTCCCATTTTCAGATAAGAGCTGCAAATGAATGCTTCAATCAAATTTTGCCTCAATCTAAAAGACTGTAGATGAAGATAAGCAAAACACATTAATTTATTTGCATTCGTCAAAGCAAATAGTGTTGTTTACACTTTCTGATAATATATGGCAATAGATATGGTAGTAATTAGGAAAAAACTGGATAATTATCAACAATTATGGTTATATTGTTGGATTATTTGTCGATGGAAATACTCGGACCCTTTTTTATTTGAGGTATAATGAACACTCAAAACATTGCCAATTTGTAGCAAAATAGATGATACATTTTATGAGAATATCCATGTATAGTAAAAGTTTTGAATATTTGTGTAAACATGCAAACATGCATATAAGAAGAAAGATATTTCGCAATACCACATAACGACGTAAACATGGTTGCGGAAAAGGAGCACAATACAAATGGACCGTAATTGGTCCATTGTTAGTTAGAAACTATTTAAAAGTATGCGAATATATTGTAACTCTGTTGTTACCACTAAAAATGAGTACAAAAAGTACCAATATGTTTTGACAACAAACCACTTTTCAATTAATTTGACTAGAAATCCAACAGTCTGACTTTCTTTTTGACATTTGGCACTATTTGGACTATTGCGTCGCTGTCAGTACAATGTTTGATGAGATTTCGCATGTGTGCGCCACTGCAAGGTGTACAAAGAAAGGAACTGATACAAAAATACTTTATATCAACTTACATTACGTACAATTACCCGCACAAACAGACCAGCGTTCCATTTGTAGCCATTCGATTTTGCGTTCGAGTCAGTGTATAAAAAAGACGCATCTCAAATGTATATACGATTGTCAATTATTTTTATACAAGCCGTACACTGTATTTTGAACTGAATATATTATTCAGTATTAGTACTATTTGAATAGTTTTTCATCAGGGTCCATATTTCAAGATGTTTGTATGTACTGGTTGTATGTAGTCTCTGCTTCTTCCGTCAAGACATGTTTGCTGTGTGGAAAAGATTGTTGGCTGCCAGCGCAGTTCAGCATCAATGTCGTTGTCGTTCACTTTTCCCCAAATTGGTGATGTTTCGGATGACTCCGATTGTGTTGTCGCCTGCCTGTACGTAACACCTATTGGCTATTGTCATCACGTTCTCCCTCCGATCGCCTTTCCGATTTCACGGCCCAGTCCGACACCGGCAGCGTCGGCTCGGATCTAGCTGCCCTTCAGCTCGCCTCATCACGCAGCAATTCCATCGTTTCCTCATCGACCGGTAGTCTAGCGACAGCGGCGACCGTCATGGCCACCGACGGCGGGAACAACGACGTGGAGGCGGCGGTGGTATTGCGCCCTAGCTCGGTGCGGTCTTTGCGCACGCTTCATCTCAGCACGCCACCAAGACTACCCGCCGCACTGGTGCGCAATTCCAGCCGTGCCGTACCCATTCCGTGCACGACTATACCGAACCGTCGCACAAGGTGCGTTCTGTGGCCGCCTTTCCCGTCGTTAATGTCGAACTGAATCATTACTTACAAACTCGTCCTTTTAATATGTGAAAACACTAGTGGGGTGCTTGCGAGACGGGAGACCGTTGCTGTTGAACGCCCTGTACGACCACGTCCCTCCTGTTTGACTGGGCGATCCACAATCGCCGACACACACCGCGAGTCGGACTCCGACGAGGTAAAGAACGTTCGCAAGACGGCGAAAACGCGATCTCGCTCTTCGGCTGCTTTTCGCTCTTCGCGATGCTTTCCGCTGGGTTCGGTTTGGTTGAGTCGTGTCATATGTGCTCCATTATCTTTTAGGATCGTGAAACTGCTCGAGCTTGAATCTGTTGCTTCGGAAGGGTTGTGATACGTATATGCATATAACCACTCGGGCGGAGAATGCCGATGTGATGGAACCGTTCTGCACCGTGTGCATTTGTTTTGTCTTCTTTGTTCGTTTGTATATGTGTGGGTGGTATATGCGCTTCGTCTTCGTTTGGTTGGGGTTATCGTGTTGTAAATGTAAATACGAGAGGAGTTTATCGGGGATGCATTAACACGAACAGAAACATTGCACATATTTGCCATGTCCGCAATAAAAGGTCAAATTTTTATACACTCGGTGATGCCTTACAACCTAATAACTTGTTAGATAAGCCGCGTTGGAGGATGAGAGAGGATAATAATGAGAGCGGTAATCAAGTGATAATAATTGTCTAGACCCTGAAGGGCTTATCAGAACATACGAGTTTAGTCAAAATTTTGAACAGAAACATTCTCTGGGCTTGAGAGGGGCTTAGACCTTAAGCTTCTCTGGACGTTTCAATGCTTGAGAAAAGACATCGAGTGTGACACGTTGGAAGAATCGAATTATTTATCTGCGGAAGTCGTTTCATAGCAACACGAGTATAATATGCTCTAGTGTATAATTCCAGTAAATTGTGTAGGAAAACATAAACTCGCGAACTCAATTAAAGAACACACAACACAATCAAGTATACATAGATTTCAAACGCAACGGATCGTTTAAAATTTTACTAGGTCTTCAGATGCATCCTAGGCTTCAAGTATAGGAGCATCAATATGTTTGCTCCAGGAGAGTCTGCAGTCTAATAGTGTTCTCGAGTTCTCGACTGTTCGTGCTTTTGTCATCAGCCTGTATATTTCCTGTAGAAGAAGTCTGCGTTGCCAAATGCAAAATGCGTGTGTTGTCCTATGTAATCGCCTAGAATCGCTGCTGTTCGACGTCCCCTGTAGAGTGACAGAAACTTGTGTAGCTAGGCTGTGTGTGAGAGTTCGTTGCAATTGTTTGTGTGCGTGTGTTTATGTATATACATTGTGGCTAGTTCTAGACGCACGGAAGCATCGTTTGCTGCTGGGATCCTTGATTCGTGTTTGACGTTCAATCTCATCTCATCTCTATTGCGCTTCGCACAGGACGCTGACCATGGAGGCGTTCAGTTACGATCGACTCCACACCTTAGTGATAGCGGCCGTCGATCGTCGAGCCGTTCGTCGATCGGTAGCGATAGTAGCTTGCGTGCGCAGCAGCAGCGGATCGACGCGGCAGAGGAGGACCTAGTCGATGGAAGCGGCAGCGCAGTTGTGCGCAGCGGCAGCAGCCACAGCAGCAGCAGTGGCGCCAGCAGTGGCATCAACGGCGATCGACGACCCTCCACCAGCACCGGCCTCAACAACAATAACGGCGGGAGTGGGTTTGGCGGAACAGCACAGTCGCACCACGGTAGCAACAGCATCAACAACAACGATACGAGTGATGACCGTTCGTCGACCCGGTCCTCGACGTCGAACGAGAACGACTCGTCCGGCAGTAGTCCGTCGGGCGGCGGTGGCGGTGGTGGTGCGATGATGCTACCGGCCGGTTGGTCGATGCAGCTCGCCCCGAACGGACGCGTGTTCTTCATTGACCACAACGAGCGTAAGACGTCGTGGGTGGATCCACGAACGGGTCGCGCCAGTCCGATGCCTTCCAGCCAGGGTGGATCGGCTGCGCTGAATGATGTGCGCCGACCGGAGGATGGACTCGCGCCGCTACCGGAGGGTTGGGAGGAACGCGTCCACAGTGACGGGCGCATCTTCTTCATCGACCACAGTAAGTGTAGAGGGAGAAAGAGAGAGAGAGAGAGAGAGAGAGAGAGAGAGAGAGAGAGAGAGAGAGAGAGAGAGAGAGAGAGAGA
>KB672824.1:4568641-4578965 GCA_000349145.1 Anopheles dirus
ACAGGGTAAAATAAGAAGTGCGGTGTTCTGATGTCTTTCCCCCGCAGATACCCGTACGACGCAGTGGGAAGATCCTCGGCTGTCGATTCCGACCATCGCCGGACAGGCGGTTCCTTACTCCCGCGACTACAAGCGGAAATACGAGTATCTGAAGACGCAGCTTCGGAAACCTGTAAGCATAGGCACGACAAAGGATGGACGGCAAAGCACACTCTTAACACTCATGAAACCTTCACAGCAAAATGTGCCGAACAAGATCGAAATCAAGGTACGCCGGGCGTCGATCATGGAGGATTCGTACCGGATCATCAACTCCGTCACCCGGTTGGATCTGCTGAAGACGAAGTTGTGGATCGAGTTCGAGGGCGAGGCGGGTCTGGATTATGGCGGATTGGCGCGCGAATGGTTCTATCTGCTGTCGAAGGAGATGTTCAATCCGTACTACGGTCTGTTCGAGTACTCGGCAATGGATAACTATACGCTACAGATCAACCCGTACAGTGAGCTCTGCAATGAGGATCATCTATTATATTTCAGGTATGGGGGGAAAGTGTTGGAATGGAGATTGCGTTCAGAACTCGATGTGTTGCTCACTCCACTTGACTAGGTTTTGCCAATTGACAGGTCAAACGGCGATTTTCTCGCCTTAGAAAAGAGAAACGTAATACGGATATTCTAGCCACAGTATCTATGTCTTAAACAGTCTCGAGCCAATAGTGTATGGTCTTTCATATTTTCGTCTAGTTACAACAATTGTGACCCTGTTTCTTTTTCTTGTTTCAATTGGTTCACTACAAAGTGCAGTTTTGAACCTTTTTTCTACAAACAAACTATATAATTCATATTATTTTCTATTGCAACTATTCTATTGCTAAATCGTTTGATAAATCGATGTTTTGATAATGCTATGTTAATACCATATTCTTTTTTTCGATACATTTTAATTATATTATTTGAGGTTTATGCTTTATAAATCATTTCTTTACAAACTTAATATAACGAAATGTATGCACCATCTGCTTGATTTGCTAAATTTTGTGATTGTTTTTGTCATTGTGTCTGTTGGTTACCGACTTTTGAATAGATTTTTTGTATATTTTTGTGCACAATGCGTGCCCGATGCAACATTGTAAGACTTTTTCTAAAATCAAAGACAGAACATTTGTTTGTTTAGGTCCGATGGAAAGGTTGAGTCATTGTAATTACAACTTTATTCTTGATGTCCCACAAATATGGTTGTTTGATCCCATCTATATCTACGGAGGTGTCGCTATTCAGTGATTTTATATATAGTTTGCATATACAATAATCATCCCTGCAGCGCACTTTAACGACGACTTTAGGTTCAGTTTGTTAGGCGATTTTAGTTTCATATATATGTCTTTGAATGTGGAACTATCGCTATCCTCGTTCCTGTCCTGCAGATTTATCGGCCGCATTGCCGGCATGGCCGTGTACCACGGTAAGCTGCTCGATGCGTTTTTCATCCGCCCGTTCTACAAGATGATGCTGCAGAAACCGATCGATCTGAAGGATATGGAGGCGGTCGACACGGAGTACTACAACTCACTGGTCTGGATCAAGGAGAACGACCCGAGCGAGCTGATGCTGACGTTCTGCGTGGACGAGGAAACGTTCGGGCAGACGACGCAGCACGAGCTGCTGCCGAACGGCGCCGACATCGACGTGACGAACGAGAACAAGGACGACTACATCCGGTTGGTGATCCAGTGGCGATTTGTGTCGCGCGTCCAGGTCCAGATGCAGGCGTTCCTCGACGGGTTCGGTTCGCTGGTGCCACTGAACCTGCTCAAGATCTTCGACGAGCACGAGCTGGAGCTGCTGATGTGTGGCATCCAGAACATCGATCTGCGCGACTGGAAACGCAACACGCTGTACAAGGGCGACTACTACCCGAACCACGTCGTCATCCAGTGGTTCTGGCGGGCGGTGCTGTCCTTCTCGAACGAGATGCGCGCTCGGCTGCTGCAGTTCGTCACCGGCACATCGCGCGTCCCGATGAACGGCTTCAAGGAGCTGTACGGGTCGAATGGGCCACAAATGTTCACCATTGAGAAATGGGGCACGTCGGATAATTATCCGCGCGCTCACACGTGGTAAGTTGAACGCACTGTTGTTTATTTTGTAAGAACAACAAATATCCTTACCTTCTTTTCATTGCCTAGCTATTAACTAAGTGCGGATCCAAAGTGAATTGTGCTTTTTGTTCTAATGCGCCATTTATTTTGAACAGCCTAGTTCCGCTCTAACACTATGAATATTTGGAGAATATTATAAGATATAATTTTAGGAAATGTCAGAAAAGTCTGCTTAGTGTGCAATTACCTTATTAATTTTCATTTTTCACCTTACAATTTTATCAATAACTTTGTCTTTTACACATTTATTTATTTTATTTATTTATTTAAAATATGATGTCCGCCGATGAGGCTTAACAAAATGTTGTCTTAAAAACTAATCTTACATACTAATAAGGGATAGGGATGGGGAAGACGAACACAGGAAATTACTGAGAGCTATTTATGAGTCGGGTTCGGAAAGTGGATGTCGAGATATTAAAATCGAATAGTTCGGCAAAGTTGTTAAACGATTTCATCGCACGAAGAAAGGGATCATTTTGGCCGTACGTGGTGACACGAGTTGGAATATGCAGAGGAGGGTATTTGTACAATAATATGGGTAGTCTCACCAACAAGACAGCAATTGGGTTTATTTGTATAACATGTTGAATGTAATTTCAACTAGCTATCTTCCAAAAATGTTTCTTTTTTGCAATGAAGTTACAATATTTCAGATTTACAGTATTTTTGAGGGTTTTATCGTCATATTCATCCGACATCTCAGTAGTTCTGATGAATTTGTCAACGCCTACTTCCAAACTATTTCATTACATTCTGAAAGAGTCGATAGTATGCCCGAACATAACGACAACTCGTTTAACATGATGATGAAATAGAGAAAATATCAAGAAAGACAAAACTTCTCACAGTTGTAATACAACTAAAGCATCTGTGATAGGAAAGCACGAACAATTAGTTGGAACATTTAAATAAAATAACAATTAGGTGGTCAGATACTATTACAAACGAATCTGATGATTTGAAGCGTCAAACACTTGATGATCGCTCAGGTCAGACACTTTCGAGTACTGCTTAGGACCATGGAGGATCTCCTCCTATATCAACCCTTGCTTAATCAGCTCCCTAAAGCTTTGTTGCAACAAACAATATACATTGTTTTATTATTAATGCAATTGCTTTTCTGAAATACCAAACATTTTATATTTACCAGTTTTGTCACAAAGAAAGTTTTCTTATTTAGTATGATCCATTTAAGAGTTGTTTAACATTTCCCACCGAAAATATCCGTCTTTTGCACATTTCAAGCACAGCTGTCAAGAAGTGATCCCAGACGAAAAATGGACCAAAATTATAAACTGAAAGTAACTTAGCAAGAGTAGCATGACATGATTATTAATGATGGAAAAATATCGGTCTAATAGTTTGATTCTCAGTAGTTACGGGGTTTAAACAACTTGACACCGGAGACTTATCAAAATGCTTTTGCTTAAAAAATAACACGTTAGTATTGCAGAAACTAACGAGGAACACATCTAACGTGAACATTATTCACACCTTCGGTGAAATGTATCTATTTGTAACATCCGTGAATGATATTTTTTTTACTCTTCATAAAAATCGTAATGATATCCTTTTTTATTAAATGATTTGCAAGCGAAAACATATCAGACTCGCAATGTTTGATGAAGAAATTTCCCTTAACTCTATTTCCCCCTCTAGCGCCCTTAACTCTGCAACGCAATTGTTCGTCCGAAAGCTATTAATATAACAATGTTTTCTGTTTAGCTTCAACCGACTGGACTTGCCACCGTACGAGAGCTATCAGCAGCTGAAGGATCGACTCATCCAGGCCGTCGAGGGTAGCCAGGGTTTCGCCGGTGTCGATTAGACAGCGTGCACCAGGATCCTTGTCACACTAAGCGTCAACCGTATCGAACACACGCCGTCCTTCCAGTGATGCCACCATCGGCACATCCTTCAACACAATCAAACGCCGCACACGCCTCGGCGAATTCTGGTCACCTTATCTGTGCGTTCAGATCTGAAGCAGGCGTAAATCATGTGAAGAGCACGCCAGAGGGACGGCTCATGACAATCAGTGACTAGATACAAGTGACAGTAGTAGCGTAGCGTAGCGTAGATAGGTAGGATGTGAGGACCCTCGTCCTGCTGTGGGTCTTGGCGCGTTGAAGTAACTTAAACAACGTGTGATATTTGATACCAGCTGCCAAAAAAAAAAACAACAGACAAGGAAACAACAAACCTTACAGTGAAGAAAACTTAAAGAGCAACAACACTTAATTGTGCAAAAAAGGGGGCAAAGGGGGACCCCTCTTCCGGACGTGGATAGAGTGGATGGCTGTCGGTAGCAGCGTGTGTTCGCCCCTAAGAGCTAAACATTTACAAAAATCCAAAGACAGAGCCTCGTTTTCGCTGCTAGTAAGAGAGTCATTAGTGAGGCCGAGGTTGGAACAGTGGCAGTGAGGCTCTATTTCTTTTAGTTTAGTATACGACATTACAAACAGAAACCAACGTATTTATCTGCAGCTCCGCGTCCGACGCTATGCTGCCACAAGTTGGTTATTTTAAACAGACGAAGTCAAATCTCTCCCAATCGCCTAGTGCAACACTCGTTGCTGTTCTAAATTTTTGCCTCAGTTAGGTTCTTTTGTGTTGGTGTGCAATATTGTGGAAGCTTGCAATATATTTATACGCGTTTGATTATTGTTTTTCTCTTGAATTCGGATCCGTTTGGTTCATTCCAATGCTTAAAGCAAAAACTCAAAGGCGCTAACGAAAGCAGGTGAATGGGGCAGCGCGAGGAAGACGAGTATATAGCGCAACGTTCGTTAATGCAGTCTGCAGCAGAAGTAGAGAACGAGTAGAAAAGCGAAGCGTTTCGCTTTAGCTAGCCGTCAAAATTCTAAATTTACCGACTCAAAGTCACTGTTAGCAGATGCTAGCAAGAGCAGCAGATGCATTTTCTAGTTAAAATATAAAGACGACAGAGTGGAAGCAAACTAAAACGCCTAAGAAAATAACTAAATAGCTAAATTCAAACTAATAGCAGTTGTACAAAACAGCAGAGTAATAAAGAAGAAAACACTAAAACCAAGAAATCATTTTAACATTTAATTGCAATCCTACAAAACAGACCGCGGCAGCAAACGAAACACAGCAAAACGCAGAACAGGAAGGGGTAACAGTAGCAAGATTGTTATAAAAACACACATACACACATACACAACACAATGACGCGGCGGAGTCGGCGCGCAAACGTGAAGAAGCAAACAAACAAAGGCTGTTAGTGAGGTGTGTCTAGTGTTTCGCGAAGCCACAATCGTTCGATTGACTCCTTTCGGACGAACCGAAACGGGTGGCGCTACTTTTTATGGCGCCCATCATCTTCCCCTCTTCCCCAGACGAATCCATATACGTCCGTGTTGATGTACATTTGTTGCAGTCCGTAGTTTTCCTGTCGTCCCGGGTGCAGATCTTCTGTTCAGTTGCTTGCCCTAAACCATGGTAGCCACATTGATTTTCGCGATTTGTGTGCGGATTTGTTGGCCATTATTATGATGTCAGCTTCGCACTTGATGCACCAGGCTGTTATAAAGCGGCGAAACACAGTTGTTAGCTGCAAAACCACAATTCAATAATGGAAGCTATTAAACCGTGATGATTATATAAAAGATTTCGTTGTCTAGCAAACTGATCAGATAAAAAAATCATGCTCATGAAATAATGATAAGTTACAGTATTGAGACGCGTCTGAAATCAAAACCTATATCAGTATGTTTTCAACGTCTTTGCCACTTTGTTGTTGATTATGCCAAATGGCCAAGATACATTGAAAATCACGAAAATGAATGCTACACCATGGATTAGAAGAGCAACCGTGTAACCGAGCCACCCGTGCAGCCTTCAGCGGAAACCGCACGCTGACTGAACGTATGAGCTGTTAATGAAGGGGAGACTACGCGAGCGATAGATGGGGAGCCCTAAACCGAGCGAAGTAAGGCTGTTGAGCTGCTATAGTTAGGCGTAGCAGCAAACGCTTGTTGTTAGCTGTCCATGATTTGTTACATGAAAACTACATGAACGAATAAACTATCGGAACTTATTCATGTTTCAGTTAAGTTGTATGTTAGAGTTTAATACAGGCTATTTTAATAAAAGCGATCATCCAACAAAATTCAGTAGCCAGGGAGGAAGGGAAGGAGTTGCCAGTAGCCGGAGAGAAAGAGAGAGAGAGAGAGAGAGAGAGAGAGAGAGAGGGAGAGAAAGAGAATGCAAAATAAACTGAACTGAAATCTGATCGATATTAAAGAAAAAAAAGTAAATGCGTATTACTTGCTTTCCCAGGAGCGTGAACGGCTTTGGTGGCGATGATGGTTTCATGTTTTTTTTACTATGCTACTAAATTCCGAATGAAAGAGTAGTTCGTCGCTAAAATGCTTGAAATACAGGGATGGAATACATTATAACTATAATTAGTTTGAAAAATACCATCAAGGCAGAATCCAGAGGAATGTTTTTCAAAAGCCATGTATGAGAACCTATGAGATAAAAAAAAACATTAGTAATACTTGAAGGACCTGCACTTGGTCCTGTTGTATGTCACATTACTTCACTTTCATTCCCTGAAAGGGGATAGCCTTGATCAACGAGATGAACGTCGCGTCCAAGTTCTGGGTGTTTTGGTGTTTGCTTAGTTGGCAGGGGGTTAACCCCTGAAGAAAAAGATGAGAGACATAATTTGACTCAATCCTATATGGCATCACTGCTGCATCGGTGCTGGATTGGCCTGAACCGTCGAGACCCCAACTTGCCGTCTTGGTATTGGACGTCTCCATCTACTGTTGCTGGACGAATAATTCATGCTCCACCTTATGTCAAGGGTCCACATAATCTCCCTCGCTGCTATCTTCGCACCAAGTTGCTCATGGAGAGCTGGACTCTGCTGTTATTCTGCATCTCGTGTCGTGCTCGAAGGAATCGGGGGCACGGACATGTTCTTCATCCTCGACTGCAACACAAACCGGGCAGTTCCGTGATCAATCGAGAATGCCCTTCTCGACGAAGAAGCTGCGCAGGAACCCATGTCCGGTGAGGATTTGGGTGAGGAAGAAATCAAACTCTTCGTGCCTACATGCTAGCTACGTCGAGATGTCCGGAATACGCCGCCTCGTTTTCGCTCCTGTTGTCGTTCTTGCTGTCAACAGTTTTGCAGCTCCTGTAGCTGCTCTCTCGACGCAGCACCGAATGTCTTCCTCAAGAAGGTAGACGAGCGGGATCGTTCCAGCTACAACGCAGGCATGCGTCGTTAGCTACCGTCTGGAACGCGCTTGCCACCCGATTCGACCCCACTCGGTGCATTCGCTGTATCTGCTTCCGATGAATTTGCTTACGAAGCAGCTGGCGAACGGTCTCCAACCAGGGGTCGTCGTCTGCTGCACCGAGGGCCATCTTTGTTGGGCATCAGCGCCGTCAGAACGTTCGAAACTCTCGACGCCTTGTTGCAGGCTGCTTCCAGATGTCCAACAACCATGTTTTACCCTTCTAGGTTTGCTTTGCACTTGACTGTTTTACTGTCTCTGTGCGGGGAGTCCTGGTCGCAAATGTTAGCAGATCATTTATTTATTTATTTTTATATATTTAATACTTTATTTTTTTCTTTCTTTATTTATTTACGTATTTATTTGTGTATTTATGTATTTATGTATTTATGTATTTATTTATTTAATACATCTGACTCAATGTAATGTTGGGTAGAACGCCCTAGATTATTTGTTTAAAAAATCTTTCTAGTCCTTCCATTGTTTGTGTGCAATAAGCTGCTGCTAATGTGTGCTTAAGTTGTTAGATTTCAGATACTTTTGTTTGTATTTCGCTATTGTTTTGGTCAGTTTTTATTTCCTCAATATGCACAAAAGATACAAAGGAACTTGATGTATTTTTTCGTACCTTCTGAAACTAAATGTTTGGGTTTATACGTCCTCCCAAAAGGGGTTTTTATAGACTACTCGCTGATTAGTCTTAGTTTTTCGACTGCTTTTTAATCCATCTCGGTGAAAAAAAAACAGTATTATTTCGAACATAGAAATGACTGTTTGAGATCACCTTTACTGCTTGTAGGAAAAAAAATCCTAAATATCTTCAAGGGACACTGCTAGTTTGACTCTACCATAGGTTTGTGTTCTTTTGCATATCTCTAGAGTAGTAAATTCTAGTGCTGGACTTCTATTTATTACTTTATTTATTATTGTATTGAGACCGAGTGCCTTACTATTTGTATGATTAAGCACAATTAATTTGATTTTACTCTTAAAGATTTCCAACATTTCCATCAGTTTAAGTACTTTTCTTAATTCAGACCACGGAGTGATCAAACTCTGTTTGTATGATTGGAATATTCTGTACTTTCTTCTTAGTCGTGTTTATAGTATTGATTATCAATACGGAGTCTTAAAAAAATTGTAGACTTATTTGTGTGTATGGACGCTTTCAACTCATCTTAGCTTGAAACTGTTCTCGAAAGCTAAATATTCAATTAGGAAATCAAATTCTTCTAAATCTAGCCTCATTCAAGTCTGTTGTGATGTATAGTTCATTATCTCGAGCAAGTACACTAGAGGCTGGTCTGTTCTTATGATACATTTTCGATCATATAGGTATTGGACCTGGCGTGGTGATCATCTTCCTATCCTAACTCATCATAAACATATTACTAATTTAATTTAATTTAAATTCAGATGGAAGTAGGAAGAAGCAGGTTCGAATTTCTATCAGGTATGTATAAGACGGTCGTATGGTCCTTATAAATCACTACATCCACAACTGTCATCCTTACTCCATAATCGTTATCTCCTACCCTTCTTCTTCACCTTATACTCATTTCTACATCACCTGTCTCTTGTGCCTATCCCCTGCTTCAATGCTCTTACGGTCTTCGGTTCTAGTTATAGTTAGTTAGTTAGTTAGTTAGTTAGTCTAATATTTGTTTGTTTGTTAGTATTTAAGTTAGTTTGTAAATGATTAGTTTAGTTTATGTTTATGTTTAGCCTGTTTAGCGAGCCTCAAACAATAAATATGAATGAATGAATGAATTCCTTACATATCACAGGTTCAAGTCTTCACTGGATCGTCTTCCGCACGCAGTACTGTCTATCCAGACTACGGGGGCTGACGAAATCAATGAAAGCCAGAAATGGCAGGTCTGGACCTAGTCGAGGTTGTTGTTTCAATGGAACGTCTTGTTCTAGAGAACGAAATTCAGTTATCAATACATAATGTAGAGGCGAAAAACATCAATTGGTGCAAAGCCTCTATGATCACTAAAAAGCAACAACAATACATTATGATATTCTGGAGACACCAATGTCTGTGCTGTAAGATTAAAAACGGAAATGAGCTCTTTCGCGCGAGATTAAAACCATTTTGTGGGTCAAAAAGTAAAAGTATCATGCCGCTGTGCTTGTTAGGTACTGTTATCCTCACGCAATACGCCTCCTCTAGTCCACTTTCCGTTTCGCGCTTTGTTTCCGCGCAAACGTGAAAAGAAGGCACAACAAAACCTCGTTCTGTTCTCTATAACCGGTTTTGTTTGTTGTGCTCATCTTTAATATAAGAGTACACTACTCCCGGAGCTTGGAAATTTCCATCGCTTCAGTATTTTTCTTTCTTTGCATTTGGCTTGTACTACTCACACATACCGTGTATTGCGTTTGCCATGGCACAGCATCCCGGAGTCGGTTTATGTGTTTCGCTTTATGACTTTTCATGTTGCCTTTCTTCTGCGGTTCGCTTCGTCTGGAGGACACGACACGCCGGCTGCTTGCAGAGTTGTTGTCTTGTTTTTGGGATTTTCGCTCAGAGGAAGCTCAGTGCGCGCGGATAGGGAGAAAACCCCACACGCGTCTCGGTCCTGGTAAACAACAAACGAACGAACAATTGGATTTCGTTCGATGGAAACACATCCGACATTGCATTTACAATATTAGGTTGAATGAAAACTTGGTTGGACTTGGCTTTCTTAAGTACTGGTTACTTTTTGTTTAAACTACATCTCAGGAAACAAGCTTCTTGCGCGGTTTTGGCACACACAGCCCAAAAGCCGCAGTTTTGGCGAATTCCACTGAAACCTGATTGCAATGGTTGCACCGACAGGCTTACCGTTTGCTACGTTCCTAATAATTTGGGTAATAAAATCATAATATTTG
>KB672826.1:7151-17433 GCA_000349145.1 Anopheles dirus
GAGATTCATGAGATTCATGAATCTTCTAGAGATTCATAAGATTCATAAATCTTTAGAGATTCATGAATCTCTAGAGTTTCATGAATCTTTGGAGATTCATAAGATTCATGAATCTTCTAGGGATTCATGAGATTCATGAATCTTTGGAGATTCATGAGATTCATGAATCTTCTAGAGATTCATAAGATTCATGAATCTTTTAGAGATTCATGAATCTTTAGAGATTCATGAATCTCTAGAGATTCATGAATGAATCTGAATGAATCTTTAATGAAAGATTCATGAATCTGAATCTCGTCGAAAGATTCATAAGACACAACACTAATCCGAATGTAATTATGTAATTATGTTTAGATAAGAAAAAATGATAAAACCATGAGTCGACGATATGTCATATCAATGTCAAACAAATGGTTATTCCGCATTTGAAACTACTTACCTTCCAATTTCCGCACTTCCACTTCCCTTTCCAGTACTTTCCAGTACTTATAGATGCTGCCCATTTTGTTCTCCGCACGGCACTCATATATACCCAAATCTTCCTCGCGCAGAAACTCAAAAGTAAGGGTCGTCCTATTCAGTTGCACATGGTTGCTTACATTCTCTGGGACCACTTTATTACCATCCTTGAGCCAGATGATCTTCGGATCCGGTGTGCCAATGACATCACACTTCAGACGAAGCGGACTGGTCAGTTCAACCACGAGCGTTTTATTGCTCTTTCCGGACTTTAGAATCGGTCTAACAGGATCCAGTACTTGCAGGTGTAAGTCACGAGTTTCGTAGGTATCGTAGATAGTCTTCACCTGGCAACTGTACATTCCTCCGTCCTCGTGCTGGATACTCTCTATGGTGAAACGTGCCTGCTCGGCGTACAGCTCCTTAGAGTATTTCGTGCACACTTCGGTCATATTAATGCCTTTTCGTGTGAACGTGATGTCGTTTGTGTAATTGTATACGAGGGCAGAGCAGACGACTGTCACATTGTCGCCTACTGTGATCGTTTCCTTCGGATGCGCTATTTTCATTGTAATGGCATCGGGAAGATCGCTAACGAGTAGATCAGCTTGGGTGACCTCACTGCCCTCTGAGTTGGTCGCCCTACAGTACATCACGCCTGGTCTTGTCGCGATGTGAGGCAGCACTCGTGACATAGCTATTTTTATCTCAGGTTTTCCTCTAGGTGACTGTAACGGTGAAGCGAAATGATGCATCAGATACGAATTCGATGCAATGTACATAATGGTACAAAATCATATTAGTCAAATATGAGTGCTGTAATGGCTGTAAGATCTACTTATATTAGCGGCGTGGTAGCAAACGGAAGAAGAAGAAATTTCGAACAGAATGCCTTACCCGTCTTGCTGACGGCTCCGAAACGATGTCCGAGCTCGAGGACTAGAGTGAAACGAGTGGAAACAGAGTACGTGTGGGTTAGCACAAAGCACAACACAAGCATAGGTTTAGCAATATCAACACATGAGCCACGGAGAGCCATTACAAGATCAACCAAATCGATACATCGTTCGGATATATCCATCGTTCATGCTGCCTGTTGGGGCTCTTTCCTTACTTACCGTGCACTTCTTGACTATCTGTGTGAGCACATCGTGACGATCTCGTTTGCTAATATTTTGATAATAACATTTCTAACTGATGTTCATATGCAGCATACAGAATAGTTCAACTCATGTATATTGTTATCCTAAATACAGTACACATAAAAGACGCATAAAATGTATTCCAACATGCACGATTTGGTTCAACTTGAAGTTGGGCGCATCGAAGCACAGTTTACTACTTACGTCCCAGTCAGAAGCAATCGGTGCCTGTGAGAAGCAGTTCGTCCATTTGGGCTTATTTGAGCAGGGCTGGAACATGAAAAATATCTCGGGACGTGGAAAACCAATGGACCGACACAGAAACGACACCTGCTCGCCCGTTTTTACAAACTTACTCTGCATCTGAACGATCGGTTTAGCTGTTGATACACGTTGGAGAATGCTTCAGAAACATGGCATACTACGTCATCCCGTTATCATCACCTTACCGTAAACATACACTTCCATACGCAGTGATCGCGCCGCATTTCCCGCCGTTACGAACACGGTGTAGATGCCCGTGTCGAACACTTTGGGTTCGTTTATGCGCAGCTTAACGTGCGTGTCCGTATGGCTCAGCTCGTACTTTCCATTATGCCCGGCTATTATCTTCTGACCTCTATCATTCAGCCAGTAATAAGTGATGATCGCGGGATACGAGAGATACGTGAACACGATGTTGATCGGCGGAGTAATGCCGTCCGCATTCCGCCGAACGTTGATTACCGAGAGATTGTTATCCTTGCGCAGCATAACGAAATTTCCAGACGATTCGTTAACATATAAAATAAATTTTTTAAATTTTTTGTTCCCGTTCTGATCTTCCACAATGCACCAGTAAGTGCCAGTTTCTCTTTGGGTTGTTTTATCGATTATCATTCCTCGCGACATCGTAAACATATATTCGGCACTTTTGGTTGGTACCACCTTCAATGGCCCAAATCGAATATTGGTTTTTGTTGTGTTACTTAACTGTTGAATTGAAATGAGTTTATTGAGTAGTTTGATTTTTTTTGTATAAAATAGTTTGCTATACTGACCGTTTTGGTTTGCGGAATTGCCCATTTCAAGGAGAGGTCGACTCCAGCAGTTATGTTAACTTTACACTCGAGATGAGTGCGACCTCCAAGTGGAACTGAACCTTTGATATCGCTTTGGATTGATGGTCTCATCAAATATTCAGCTGTGTAATGATTTCATAAATTTTTGTATCAGACGAAAACTCTTTGACATTTATGCTTGAAATATTCAAAAAACGGATAACGAAATGCATAGCGTACAAGGAAAACTATTACGTGACAACACCTGATATGAGGTATAGTCTTGTATAGTTATGTTTTCATATAGTTTTACATGGCAATACAAATTATGTTCAAACCAACGAACACGACAATAAATTAACACATTAACACAGGCTCATTAAAGCTAGACTAATAATAAATGCTAAATGCATTTGAATAAGCTAAAGCAAGTTATCATTGATTGGAAACCCGTATTTACCAAATATTACGAATGGATATGAATGTTATGAAGCTTACATAGTTCGATGACTTCAACTTGAAAATGTTGGGTCTGACCAAATTTTCCTTTCGCCTTGCAGAAGTAGGACCCACTGTCTTCCAGTTTGCCAAAGCTCAGCAAACATCCATGGACATCGAAGGTACAATTGGTAACGAAATCCTAGAATGATGTGAACATTATTTCTCGTGCTAGTGATGTTCATTGTAATGATAAAATAATACATTTTTGAAAATAACAAATCGATAGTACGAAACAGAGAAGAGAAATTTGCTGCAGAATCGCATAGTTTTCGTATTGAATATTTCGAAGATACAAGACGACCTACCAGTTACGAGATGAACGGCACTTGTTTTTTGGCGAATTACACAAGAACCGTCAGTCGTAACTCACAACGTTCTTTACAAGCCTTATTCAGTGATTAATTTTTAACCATGTTTTAAGTATTACGGTAACGTAACGCATTTCTGAAATTTGTTTTAAATTTTGTAGTTGCGAGAAATAAACGGCCTGTTGAAATTTATTTATATGTGAAATAAACACTTTTAAACTTGCTGTTGAAACTTTCACATATAAGGACAATCATATGAACGGAAAATTAATTTATGCTATATTATTATTGCTAGAAATGTTTTAAATCTTTTTGAATTTAAATTAAAATTTTCCAATCATTTCATATTACAAATGATGCATTCTACGGAATGTCGTTTATATAGGCAACTATGCAACTATGGCAACTAATTGACATAATTAAATATATGTCAAAAATATCAATTCTTCCATGTATGTAAAAGAGATAGCGATAAGTGTAAAAGGGATAGAGCTAGGGATGGATAGGGATAGAGCTAGGGTTGAAGTCGGAGAGAGGACAGTAGCGAGACAACCGTGGTCGATAGCAGACGTGAAATAAAGTCGAAGTTCGGGTTGAACAATTGAAGTTGTCCGCTTACTCTCTTTACATGTATCACTTCAGTAAATCACTCTGATGTCTAGACCATGATACTGCTTAACCCTGTTTACCCTATTTACCCTATAAAACCCAGTATTAACGCAAACCAGTATTAAACCCAGCAGCAACGATCACAAGAACAGAATAAGTATTAAATTGTTACATTCAATTCCCATCCATTGTCCAAGCATTCATATCATTCTGGATAACTTACCTGGGTACCATCACCTTCATTTATCCTATAAAATTCCACATCCATGTTCGGAAGCGTTGCTTTACAAGGACTTTCAAAGAAATCACCTCTGTACACTTTAAAAACGATTCCATCGATGGGTACCAACGGGTGAGCGGGATCGTTCACGTAAATGTAGATCCTCGAGGCTTGATTCATTTTCACCAGCCTGTCCAATGTCAGATGTCGGCTGTCATAATACGACTGTTTCTTCACACAATAGTACATGCCGACCATCTTTGTGGAAACATTTTCTAGGGTGAGCACTGCTCTAGTCTCATTGTATAGGTTAGCAGTGCGGTTGAACTCGATGGTTTCAATTGGGGGTACCTAAAATACAATAAAAATGCTTAGTGACAAATTTTACGATAGAACGACTTGTTAAAACCGGTTCATATAAGTATCGATTTGATGTTTGCACTATCGGCTACTATCGTTGTATTTACATGACATGCATCAGCGTCGGGCAATACGTTTTTACCGTAACGATATGCTCTTTTTTTCAGTCTGATTATCAGGAAACTCGAAACGATCTAGCAAGTTCGAAGCAGATTGTTTGATTTTCCTCAATGAAATCTGTCGTGACGTACAAAATGTATACATTGTTTGAGTTATTTCATTTCTGAATAGTCAAAGTCACTGCCTTCGACAAACTCGACTCGAAAAAGCCATTTTTTAATTTTTCAAACAAAGAAGATAGTATTGCATTAGAAAGTGATTTTTGCCATGGTCCTCCATGGTACCATGGAGTATAGGATATTTTTAACAAATCCTATACTGTTATACTAGTTATACTAGTTTTTTTATCATTCGGATAGTCATTCTTCATTCAGGAGAGACGCTTCAGATGTGTGAATGAGAAACACAGAAATCTTAAACCGTTTCTAAATAATATAAGCATACGTAGTATGAATTAAATCGAATATCCTTTGAAATGATAGTTATTATACAGTTATGTTTACTTACCCAATTGTACATCCTGGTGTAGTTCGCCCACATGATAGGTTCATTTGATTTACATGTTAAATTTTGACTAACTCCTGTCTGCAGCGTGATGTTCTCTTTCTTAATATCGATTTCCGGCGGGTTTCCATCATAATTCTTGAATATAGTTGGCAGGCAAATTTGGTCTAGACGAATAATAAACAATGTATTATTATTGTACAAAACCAAAATGATTTACGAGTGAAATTGATCTACGCACCATCATTACCGATATAACAACGACCCGAATTATAGTGATCGTGATCGTATTCGTATTCGGCACGGTAATCCAAAGCTAGATGATGATCATCCTCTTCGCTGTTGTTAACTTGACTATAATCATCCTTTTCGCTGCCTTCGTCATATGTAGAAACTGGAATGAATAAACAAAATACGAATGGAAATAAAATCGCAAACTATTTAAGGAAAGAAATAGGCTGATTCATGCAGTTTTGCCGTTTTGGGTGTGTTCAGATGCATTGTCAGACATTTTTGTTCTCATGATAGTTCTTCCCCGTCTTTTGATCTTATCCCGGGTTCATTCGGTGTGATATAAATGCTATTTTGAAGAATATTATTGTAGATTGCGTTTCATAACTAGAGCAAGTGTACCAATTTTCTACAATCTGTGATTTTCTAAATAAAGATGGGTTGTTCCTAATAATTGTTGATTTAAATTCCATAAGGTTCTATCATTAAAAAAAACTGTTACACGAATATTTTCTATGTTGCAAAAACGAATTTGCGTTTGAATTTATCGGAATGTTTTGGAACGTCGTAGTTTACGATTATCCAACGAAACCCGCCGTACTTACCGGCAAATAATGACGGATTCTGGAACATGCTTAATAACGCGATTCTCACAAAGACAGTAGTTACAGCAACTGATGTTCTCATCTCAGTAGCAACGAATTGTTAACTCGATAGATTTTACTATGTCTTTTCAACCATTGAAACTTATGTCCTTGAATCAGATTTATTTCCTTTGCTTCAGGTCCAAAACTTCGACCTAAACTGGGGAACACTAAATATGATTATTATTTAAACATTCGATTATGACTATATGACTGGCGCAACCGTAACAAACTTGAGTTATGCGTAAATAAGTGTAGTGTTATTTCGTTTACGCGTTCCAGATCAGCTATGATTGCTAATCCCAACATCAATGGCGTTACTATCTCGCGTAGCGAACAAGTGCTGCGATTTGGGCGTCTTTCTTGATAATTAAAAAAATGTTTGTATCTAGAGAAATTTTCAAATATTATACTATTGTCTACGAACAACAGATGTGTGCGGCTCAAATCATTGTGCAGGATGATCCTGCACAAATTCCTAATGATAACGCCATGTGTCAGCTCCCAGGAATAGATATACTTAACGCCCGAAGAAAAACTGATAAAACGCGAATATCATCAACACACAATCCAGTCCCACTCGAAAACGCACTCTTTATGCATATACTTCACTACACACGATATTAAGACACTTAAAGAGTGTTGGAGTGTTTGAAGTGTTGGAAAATGGTTTTAAAAGAGGGGGAATTTTTATTTTTTTGGTTTTCCAACACCAAGGAAAGTCTTAGGAAAGAACACTATAAAAAACTGATAAAATTTACGATAATTGCATGAATAGGGATATAAAGTAATAAATAAAAAAAACGCGGAAACAATACAAAACTAAATGATGCAGATCACAACATACCAAAAACACAAAACATAGAAAAATAATCAAATCAAGAATATGACATCATCTATGTAACAGTAGTGAAGGAAGTTATCACAAACCCGAGTCCCACTGCGTGTGACTCCGGAACTGTTTCTAAGTAAGAGTTCAGCAATCCCACGAGGTGTGCCACAACTTGCCGTGCTACATTTTACATTGTATGGCGGTTTTGATATGACTGATGGTAGTCGAAATCGAAAGAGATGTCTCTGAATGCGGTTCTAGTGATCTTCGTGTTTTCCAATCGTGGGAGTCCGAATTCCTTTTCGAAAGAAGAAGAAGCGGAAGGAGAAAAAACCCTTCAACATTTGCTGACCGAACTTTTGTATGCTTTTTTTATTTGCGATTGAACACCTTCTTTTACTGTAATAACTGATTTCCTCCATTCTATTCGTGTACAAGGGTGTGAAGTGATATCTCGCTGTTTCTCAGCCAAATGATTGTCGGAAATTTGATAAATGTTTCAGGGTTACCAATGCTACACATACACTGTTTAGAAGGAGAAGAAACAAAAACGACACACAAGACCAAGTGTGACTAATAACCACGTTTAAGTGGAGCACAAAGAGACTTAATGGTTTGGTGATGAATTTGCGGAACATAAAAAACCGATTACGCTGCAGTAAAACCGATTTATATCAAATAAATTTAGAGGCGAATTTTCATTACCAGGCCAATATTTTAGTGTGAAAACTGTTTCTACGTTTACTAAACAAATTTATTCAGATTGCGAAGTGTTAACCGCGCCGTTCTGCACACGTCCGAACCGGTACAACAATCGAATTTGGATCGTCTCTCCCTGGCAAGGAGGGACTTTCCGACTATCCGGAGGGACTATGATGGTTAAAATGGGTATAGTAAGCCGCAAGTCGACAGGCAAGACCGCGAATGTAATCATGTAAAAAAAGGTGCAGAAAAAACATAGGTAGTTGCATAGAATTAGTACCTGAAGCTAATAAACTATAAAGTATCTAAGAAGCACACGTAAAAAAACCACTAGCCACTAATTAGGAACCATTAGCAATTAGATATCAGGAATCACTAGCGCAATAAAAAAAAAATTAAACTACACCGCCTCAAATTAGATCGTATACTGTACGAGCCTGCCAAGCTTTTCGGTTAAACACCCGGTCTCTGGCTTGGTGTTTGCTTCATTTTAGCATCAACTTTGCATTTACTTTAGCATATTCTTCTCACTCTTGCTCATTTGTGTGAAATTCCCCGTAAAGGTCTATTTAGTAACCAGTGAAAGTGAATTTGAAATTTTAGTCTTTAGATTTCAAAACACTCCTAAAAAAATGAGTACACATAACGAAACATAAAACCAGGAATCACATTATAAACCAGGGAACCTTTTTATATTTGCGAACAATAACGATAACTTAACAGAATCTTTGAGTGATGAACGGGGAAAGATAAAAAAAATCATTCTCTACGTAAAATTTGAATGCAACCATTTGGCGATTTTTCCATCATTGCTGTCCAGAAGTGTACGTTTCGTTGGGTTTTCAAGAATATAAAAAAAACTGAGTTTTTCATTATTTTTCACTAGAGCACTAAATGAACCTTAACAATTTGACAACTAAATGTTAAAGTTGCCAATTTGACAACTAAATGATTCATTTCACAATTCGACAGTTGAGCAATTTGACAACAGAGGGTAGGGTAGGGGTAGGGAACGAAGAGATTTTTTTACGACAAGTTCAAGGTCAGAGGGGTCAGTGGCAGATAACGGCATGGTCCGCTTGCAGGCAGACAGTGGTCACTAATACATATGTTGAGGCAACACGATATGGGCACAGCACGAAATGGAATCGGAAAAGGAAAATCGACTTCAATTGACGATTAACTACTACTAGGATAACATAAAACAGTCAAGTGGATTTCCTTAAGTTAATGTTTTATTATGCTCTGGAGGCTATAATTTCTGTCTGGATAGTACGTGTCGCAATAGTACTATCGATTTTTGTCCAACAGTTTTGGTAGTATGCGGAAGAAGTGAGTTAAGTTTTGTTTGCCACAGTAGCCATGTTTTAAGCAAAGATCATAATCATGCATCTGATTCATGTATCAGGAGAGCTATCCATTCGAAAACAGGCTATCATACATCGAGTGCTTAGGTGAAAAAAGTCCTAGATGTTTGAGTTTGTTTGTTTGTGTAGTTTGTAATTTTTAGCTTAACAGAACTCAAGGAATTAGTAACTTCTTCTGGTTGGCTATCTTTGACTTGGTTCTCGGATCATTAATTATCATTCTCTTTTTTTATGTGGTGTAAAGTAAAGCTTTTTTTTCAAAAATATTTTTTTATTTGCTCACCAGTTGCCAACCATGGTTTACTACAGATAATTTCAGTAAACTTATACTAAATTCTAGCAACTATCTTTTACTAGGTACTAACTTTTACGCCGCTAAATAGAATTCGGACCATAAAATATATGACTTATTGTTTTCATGTTTTATTTTCAAATAATTGTTTAAAAGATGGATTTTTACATGAGAGGACCGGAAGAGGAAATAGGAAGTGTCAGGATCAGGACCTATTGTGAAACTAGAATTATTAGCTAATTGAACACTAATAGCACATTTTATGGAAATCAGTCAACAAATGTTAAAAATAGTCTCCTTGGTGTCGTTGGTGTCTTGGACACCAAATTTGGTAGTTATGATATTCGATCCATTTGACCATTTGTGTTAAGAAATAAATAGTTATCCTTTCCCTTACCATCACTGTACTTGTCTTGCCAACTTGTCGTCATGTGCTTACTGAAGATACTTCAGGAAGAGCTGATTATTCGTTATTGCAGTTGCACAATAAGGCGTATTTCACGTCGTTTTTATTAGTTGTCGCTTATTTTTCCACTATTGCAAAAAGCTTTGAGGCATCACTTATGAAGATCCACTCATATCATTGGTGGAGTTCTTTTCGAAGGAACCGTTATGATTTAGAGTAACATTTTCAATTACATACATTCTGCCATTCCTATTGCATATTCGATGCAGAAAGTAAAATTATATCTTGTGAATGTCCGGTACAGCAGGTGCATACTCTTCCGGGGGGCCTTGACCGGCCAGGTAATCGACGTTACCGTTTCGTTGTTTTTGGATATTCATAGTCAAATACGGATTGTTTAGGTCTATGTAGAGCTGGAAGGAAAGACAATTTGAAAAGTATATTTAATGGTGGAGAGATAAAACCGTCGTTTAAATAACGGTTGCCTTTCACACCTGTTGTGTTTCTTCGGGGAGCATTGCATTAAATTTGTTTCTTAAGTCGGT